>PVJS01010314.1:7500-48349 GCA_004027185.1 Glis glis | reverse complement strand
TTATACTTTATTTTGAAACCGGGTCTCACTAAGTTGCGGAAGGCCTCACTAGGTAGAGAAAGAGAGAGAGAGAGAGAGAGAGAGAGTCAAGGAGAGAGAGAGCGAGAGAGCTGAGGCTGGCCACGAACCTGAATCCTCCGGTCTCCGCCTCCCAAAGTACTGGGATTACAAGCATGCACCACCATGCCCGGCATGGTGTATGATTTTCTTGATGTAGTTTTGAATGCAAGTTGCTAGTATTTTGTTTAGAAGTTTTGCGTCTAAGTTCATCATCGATATAGGCTTGTAGTTTTCTTTTCTTGAGCTGTCTTTATTTGGTTTTGTTACTAATGTGATGTTGACTTCATAGAATGTATTTGGTAGAGTCCCGTTTCTTCCTATTTCATGGAATAGATTGAGGAGTATTGGGATTAGTTCTTCTATAAAGGATTTGTAAAATTCACCTGGGAAACCATCTTGTCCTGGGCTTTTCTTTGATGGTAAGCTCTTCATTGCTGCTTCAATCTCTTTGATTGCTATTGGCTGGCTTAAATTTTCTATATCTTCTTGATTCAACTTAAGAAGGTTGTATGTGTCTAGAAATTTGTCAATTTCTTCTAGGTTTTCCATTTTGTTGGAGTATAGTTTTTCAAAGCAATTTCTGATAATCCTCTGAATTTCCACACTGTTGGTGGTAATATCAACTTTTCATCTCTTATTTTAGTAATTTGGGTTAATTTTCTCTTTCTTTTGTTTAGGTGGGCTAGTTGTTTGTCTATCTTGTTTATTTTTTCGAGGAATCAGATTTTGGTTTTGTTGATTTTTTGTATTTTTTTATTCTCTACTTCATTGATTTCTGCTCTGATGTTAATAATTTCCTGTCTTCTACTGGCTTTGGGGTTAGACTGTTCCTGTTTTACAAGGGCTTTGAGGTGTGTCATTTGGTTATTTATTTGGTGCTTTTCTGTTCTTCTTATGTGAGCACTCAGTGGTATGAATTTTCCTCTTAATACTGCCCTCAGAGTGTCCCAGAAATTTTGATATGTGGTGTCTCTGTTTTCATTTGTTTCTAGGAATTTCTTAATTTCTCCCCCTTTTTTTTTTTCTGTGACCATTCCTCACTCAGCAGTGTGGTGTTCAGTTGCCATGTTTTTTATGAGATTTCTCTGGATCTTCTTATAGTTGATTTCTAGCTTCATTCCATTCTGGTTTGAAAAGACAGAGAAGAAGATTATATCACATTTTTGAACTTGCTAGTACTCACTTTGTGGCCTAGGATATGGTCTATTTTAGACAAGGCTCCATGAGCAGCTGAAAAAAATGTGAATTCAGCTGTATTTGGGTGGAATATTCTGTATGTTTCTAGTAGGTTCATTTGGTTTATGGTGTTCCTTAGGTCTGAGGCATCTTACTGACCTTTTATCTTAACGATTGATCTAGTGGTGTGAGAGGGGTGTTGAAGTCTCCCAATGTTATTGTATTGGGATCTATGTGTGACTTAATGTCATGAAGAGTTTCTTTTATGAAAGTGGTTGCACCTATGTTTGGGACATAAATGTTGATTATTATTATATCCTCTTGCTGGATTGTTCCTTTTATCAGTAAGAAATGACTTGCATTATCTCTTCTGATAAGTTTAGTTTGAAGTCTAATTTTTCTGATATCATAGTTGCTACTCCTGTTTGTTTTTGAGTTCCTTTAGCATGGATTACCTTGCTCCATCCCTTTACCTTTAATTTGTGAGTATCTTTACTTGTAAGATGTGTTTCTTGCAGGCAGCATATAGATGGATTATGATTTTTAATCCATTTTGCCACCACATGTCTTTTGATTGGGGAGTTGAAGCCATTTATATTCAGGTGATTACTGAGAGATGAGTTTTAATTCCTAACAGTTTGAGTTTTAATTTCTGTTTGAGGTAGTGTTTGTTCTTCTTTGCTTAGTTGTTTGTTTGATGGAAATCATTGTTTTTCTGGTTCTTGCGTTTCTTTATTATTTCTTCTTTGTAATTAATCTCTTTGAGTATTTTCTCTAGTACTGGTTTGGAAGATATAAAGTCTTTTGGCCTCTGTTTGTTGTGGAAGGTTTTTATTTCCCCATCAAATATGAAATATCTCTTTGCTGGGTAGATAAATCTTGGCTGGAAGTTGTTTTCTTTCAGAGTTTGGAATATGTTGCTCAAGACCTTCCTGGCTTTCATGACTTGGTATGGAAAGTCAGAGGTGATTCTTATTGGTTTGCCTCTGAATGTTACTTGGTCTTTTACTCTCATTGTCTTTAAGATTCTCTCCTTGGCTTCTACATTAGTCAATTTGATTATGATGTGGCATGATGAACCTTTTTTTCTGATCTTGTCTATTCAGGGTTCTATATGTTTCCTGTACCTGTACCTGTATGTCGACCTCTTTTTCTATGTTTGGAGAATTTTCTAATATTACTTCTCTGAAAAGATTATTGATTCCTTTGGTTTCGGCTTCTATTCCCTTTTCTATGTCCATTATCCCTAGGTTTGCTCTTTTAAGATTGGCCGAGTTCTCTAACTCATGCTGTCGAATTGTTTTTTTCTAAATTACATACTATATGTTCATTTTTGAGAGGTCATCTTCTAAGAGTGAGATTCTGTTTTCCATGTGGTCTAGTCTATTGTTGATAGTTTGTATTATGCCTTCATTTCAATTATTGCATCCTTCACTTCCTTCAGAGCTTCTTTTTGATTCCTGTTCAGGGTGTCAGATTCTTTGTTTATTTGATCCTTCAATTCTTTCAGGATCTCTCTGAATTCTTTTCAGAAATCCTGTACCATTTCTACTATTAAAGTTCTGAATTGTCCTCTGGCTAACTTTGTACTTCATGTTGGCGGGTTCTGTTGTTGTGGAGTTGTGGGAGCCCATTGTTTCTTTGCTATTCTCCTTTCTCATGATTTCAGGTTTCTTAAGTTTATATCTTTGTTGCTTTTGGTAGCTGTCTCTCACTCTGTAGGTTTCCTATGTCTAATCTCTCTCCCTTTATAGTATCTTATTCTGGAGGTAGATATTTGCTACTAGTGAGCCTTAAAGGTGAATAGCCTATACTGAATGATTATTCTCAGCTCTTTGTTGTGTGTTTATTACGCTTTAAAACTGAGTATGAAATCTATGTCTGGTATCCCCCCACTGTTGTTCTGCTTGTAGATCATCAGTACTGGGTTGCAGTTACTCTAGTGTCCCTTCTGCTTGCTGCAATGGTGATGTTGATGGGTTCAAAGTGTTAAGGTCCAGGGACCTGTCTGTTGCCTCCATAATAGGGAATAGACTCAGAGGTGTGAGCTGGACAGTTTGTGCCCTGCAGGCATCCAGTGTCGCTGGTGCCCCTTCTGCTGCAAGCATGGGTCTCTTCATTCTCCACTGGGCCTGTCTCTATGTTTCTCTCTGTCTACACATATGGCAGGTGTTGCCAATGCGGGAACCTGGGCCTGTGTCTCTCTTTGCCTACAGAAGCAACAGATGTTGCTTTGATCTGACTCTGTGAAAATCTGGAACTGCACATTTTCCACAGAGAAGGCTGGGTTGGTCTGATTTTTCCCCAGGTACCATGACTGTGTGTCCTTTGGCAATCCCTGGAAACCCTGCAAGGGCGCTTCAACCTGCGGGCTGTAGGTCTGTCCCACCCAAATGTCTCAGAGGGCTGTCTGCTTAACCGAGCTTCTGCTGTGTCTAACAGCAGACCCTGCTCCCACCTCCACAGGGGTGATCTTCACAGTTTCAGACCCCGTGAGTCTATTGCTTGCCAAATGTGGCCACAGTGGGTGATCTCTCCCTGAGGCAGCTTATTGACTTATGGTCTCGTTTAGCACTGCTCTTAATCTCTGGGGGAGGGGTGGGCTCAGCCGGGCTGCCACAGGTTCTGGTCAGGCTTCCAGACATTCGGGTCTGTGTCATGCATGGAGCGAGTTGCCGTTCCCTCCTCCCACTGCTGATGATCTGCAGTTGCTGGATCCACAACAGGTTGCTGGCTTCCCTGTTGGTGGCCTGCAAAAGCCACAATGCTGGTAGCCACCAGCATGGCCTGGCCAAGATGGTGCCACTGCTACTGCTGCCACCACTGTTTAGGTCTCCGTGTAGTGTGGAGCGAGCTGCTGCTCACCCTCGCCATAGTTACTAGACCTACAACACAATAGAAAAGATAAACAAAAAAGAAAGAGAATCAAACCCTATAAATATACAAACCACAAAGATGAACAACAAAAAAGAGCAAAGGAACAGGGTATACAAAACAACCAGAAAAATTATACAGAATAACAGGAGTGTCTTTACTTACCAATAATAACTTTGAATGTATATAAATTAAATTTCCTAATTAAAAGACATAGACTGGCTGAATCATTAATAATAATAAAAATTAGACCCAGTGGTATGCTGCTTATAAGAAATCCATGTCACAATTAAAGACACAAAGATTGAAGTTAAATGGATGGAAGAAGATACATCATGCAAATACAAACAATAGGCAAACAAGAGTAGCTACAGTTATATTATACAAATGGACATTAAATTAAAAACTAGAAAGAGATGAAGAAGCTTATTATATAATGATGAAGGTATCAATTCAACCAACAAGAGCATATATCAGCCATAATTATATATACACTCAACAGTGGAACACCCAGTCATATAAAGCAAACATTTTTAGGTCTAAAAGGTTACACTGTAATACAAATACATAATTAGGGCTTTAGCTGTAATACAAATACAAATAATTAGGAGCTTCAACACTGTACTTTTACCAGTGCAGTGGAGAGACAATCAGACAAAAAATAATTAACAGAAAAACACTGAAGTTAAAATATGTTAGGCTGGGCATGGTGGCACACGTTTGTAATCCCAGTACTTGGGAGGTTGAGACCAGAGGATCCGTGTTTGCGGCCAGCCTCAGCTACTTAGTGAGGCCCTCTACAACTTAATGAGATGCTGTTTCAAAAGAAAGAACAAAAAATAGGGCTGGGGGTATAGCTCGGGGGTAGAATGCCCCTGGGTTCAATCCCCAGTACCGCAAAATAAATAAATAAATAAATAATGTTAGACCAAATGAACCTAATAGATATTGACAGAACATTTTCTTCAGCAGCTGCAGAATACACATTCTTTTCATTAGTTCATGGAATATTCTCCAGGATAGACCATACTTTAGACCACAAAACAAATCTCAATAAATTAAAAAAGTTGAAATCATAGCATGTATCTTTTCTGACCACAATGGAACAAAACTAGAAATCAACAAGAGAAACTTTGGAAATTGTACAAATACATGGAAATTAAACAATATTCTCTTGAATGACAAATGAGTCAATGAAAAAATCAAAAGGGAAATTAAAATATTTCTTGAAACAAATGAAAATGAAAACATAATATACCAAAACATATGGATTACAGCAAAAGCAGTACTAGGAGGGAAGTTTAGAGAAATAAGTACCTATATCAAAAAAGAAAGATCTCAAACAAAAAACCTAACTATGCAACTCAATAAACTAGAAAAGCAAGAACAAACCAAACCTCAAATTACTAAAAGGAAAGAAATGACAAAGATCAGAGCAAAAACAAACAAAAGAGAGACTAAAAATAAATACAAAAGATCAATGAAATAAGGAATTAGTTTTTTGAAAAGATAAATAAATTGACAAACTTTTATCCAGACTAACCATGAGAGCGAGAGCAAGAGCGAGAGTGAGAGTGAGAGCGAAAGCAAGAGAGAGAGAGACAAGACCCAAATAAATAAAATCAGAAATGAAAAAGGAGACAGTACAACTGACACCATAGAAAAACAAAGGATCACTGGGGACTGTTATGGACCACTATATGCCAACAAACTGGAAAACCTAAAGACATGGATAAAGTTCTGGACATATATAATCTATCAAAATTGAACTAGATGTGCAAAAACCTGAACAAACTAACAACTAATGAAATTGAATTTGTAATAAAAAGACTCCCAACAAAGAAAAGGCCAGGACTGTATGGCTTAACTGCTGATTTTTACCAAGCTTCTAAAGAAGAAATAATACCAAGTCTTCTCAAACAATTCAAAAATACTGAAAGAGAGAGAACATTTTCCCACTCACTCTATGAGTCCAGCATTATCCTGATACCCAAACCACACAGGAATACAATAGAAAAATAAAACTACAGAACATTATACCTGATGAACATAAATTCAGAAGTTTCCTGGAAAATACTAACAAATCAAATACAATACCACATAAAAAAGATTATGCACCATGGCCCAGTGGTATTTATCCTAGGGATGCAAGGATGGCTCAATATATGCAAAATGATAAAGGAAGTACATCATTTCAGCAGAATAAAAGCAAAAATCATATAATCATCTCAGTAGATATAGAAAAAGGAGTGGGTAAAATTCAGCATCCCTGCATGATAAAAACCCTACAATTATTAGGTATAGAAGGGATGTATCTCAAAGCAATAAGGCTTATAAATGAAAAAAAATCCACAATCTGTATCATATTGAATGGGGAAAAGTTGAAACTGTTTTCTCTAAGACGAGGAACAAGGCAAGTATGGCTGTCTTCACCACTCTTATTCAATGTAGTATTGGAAGTCTTAACTCCTGCAACAAGACAAGGGAAAGAAATGAAGGGTATCCAAATAGGAAAGGAGAGGATTGAGTTATCCTTGTTTGTAGGTGTCATTTCTACACACAGAAACACTTAAACATATTACCAAAATCTTTTAGAAATGATAAATGAACAAGTAAGGTTGAATTATACAAAATCAACATACAAAAACCAGTGGCTTTTTAGTACAACAAATAATGGAATTTCTCAGAAAGAAATTAAGAAAGCAATCCCATTAAAAATAGCTAAAAATGCCTAGGAATAAATGTAACCAAGCAAGTGACTTATTTCTTCAATGAAAATTATAATATACAAATGAAAATTGAAGAGGATACAAAAAATATGTAAAGACATCTCATGTTCATGGATTCAAAGAATTAATATTTTTAAAATGTCCATACTGTCTAAGGCTATCTATAAATTCAATGCAATTTATACTAGGATACCAATAATATTCTTCACAGAAATTGAAAAAGCACGCCTAAAATTTCAATGGAACCACAATAGACCCTGAATAGATAAAGCAATATTGAGGAAAAAGTTAAAGCCAGAGGCATTACACTACCTTACTTAAAAAATATTACAAAATGATAGTAACCAAAAAAATGTGGCATGAAAACAGACACATAGGCCAATGGACCAGAATAGAGAACCAAGAAATAGCTCCAAATATTTACAGCCAAGTTATTTTTGACAGAGGTGCTAAGAACATCCATTGACGAAAGGACTGTCTCTTCAATAATTGTGGGAAAACTGGATATTCATATACAGAAGAAAGAAATTAGACCCCTACCTCTCACTATTTATAAAAATCATCTTAAATGGCTCAAAGATTTAAATATAAGACCCCAAACTCTGAAACTACTAAGAGAAAATATAGGGGAGATGCTTTAGGATATTGGTCTGGGCCAATATGTTCAGGATAATACCCCCAAAACACAGAAAACGAATGCAAAAATTGACAAATAATTACATCAAACTAAAAATATTCTACACAACAAAGGAAACTATCAACCAAATGAAGAGACAAACTATGGAATAGAAGAAAATATTTGCAAACTGTTCATTTGTCAGGGGATTAACTTGCAGAATATGTAAGAAATTCAACTGAATTGCAAAAATAATCCAATTAAAATCGGCAAATGCCCTGAATTAACATTTCTCAAAAGAGGATTTATAAATGATATATGTGAAAAAATGCTCAATATTGCTCATCACCAGGGAACTGTAAATCAAAACCACAATGAGCTATCAATTCACCCTAGTTAGAATGGTATTATCAAAAACAAAGTAACCGAGGCAGAGAAAGGGGAACTCTGATACACTGTTGAATTAGTGTTGCCATTATGGAAATCGGGATAGAGGTTCCTCAAAAAATGAAAATAGAACTATTATATTATTCAGCAATCCTACTACTGGGCCTAATCCAAAGGAATTGAAATCAGAATGTCCAAAAGACATCTGTGCTCACGTATTCATTGTAGCGCTGTTCACAAGAGCCAAGATATGGAACCAATCTCAATATACGTTGATGGGTGAACAGATAAACAAAATGTACACAATAGTATATGAACACAAGGGAATATTATTCCACCATTAAAAATAATCAGATTTTCTAGCCATTTGTAGCATCATGAATGGAAATGAAGGACATTATATTAAGTGAAATAAGTCAGGCCTCAACATGCAAATACTACATATTCTCACTTATATGTGGAAGATAAAACGTTAATCTCACAGTGGTAGAAAATAGAACAGTTGTTGTCAGAGCCTGGAAAGGGTGTGGGGGAAGGAGATAGAAAAAGGATGTTGAATGAGTACAGGAGTACAGTTGTATATGAAGAATAATTTCTAATGTTCTATAACAAAGTAGGATAACTATGGTTGGCAATAATTAATAGATATTTTAAGTTAGTTAGCAGAAGATATTTAAAGTCCTTAACACAAATGATGTATGTGTGAGGTGATAAACATATCAATTACCCTGAGCTGATCAATAAACATTATATACATGTATCAAAAATCACACTGTACCAAGTAAATATGTACAAATACTATGTGTCCGTTAAAATATCTTTAAAACAACATATTCAAACATTATTGTAGAAATAAAATGAACCTGCAGTGAAATGCACAAATCCCACTTGTCCAATGTGAGTAGTTTGGGCAAATGCAGATAGCCAGCCCTCTCACATTTACCCTTACGAAGACACTGGCCTCATCCCAGCAAGTACCCTTGTCTCCTTTCCAATTTATCTTCTCTCTCACATAGAGACAGACGATTTTCTGATTTTTAAGACTGTTGATTAGTTTCGCCTAATATTGACCTTAATACAAATGGAGTCTCCCTTTTGTGTCCAGCTTCTTTTGCTCAGAATGACATCTGTTAGATGTTTTTTAGTGATACACACATTGTTGTGTGCATTAGTGTTTTTGTTGGTCAGTGGTATTGGTATTCCTATTTATGAATATACTAAAATTTGTTTATCCATTCTCCTTTTGATAAAATTTGAGTTTCCAGTTTTTTGACACTGATAAATTAAGCTGCTATGATCATTCTTGTACAAGTTTGTTTTATTTTGTATTTTTTTAGAAATTTTGGTAAGTAGGGGTAGAATGGCTACATCAAAAATAGGTTCCTTTATAAGGAATCATCAAAACTTTTTTGAAACTGGGTATACTACTTTGCATTTTAAGCTATCTATTTAATCTTACTGTTTTCTAAGAAGATATAGACTTCTGTAATCCTTAACAGAAAATGGGCATCCAGGGATTAGGAGCCAAACTCATTCCTTATAACACCAGCTACTTAAGTGTTATCTAAATACCTACTGTGTTTGTTTTTTTCCAGATCAAGGAGAGAGGATGGTTTTAGTTTTCTGGAGGCCAGCTATAGGACAAAATGTAAAAGAGTACTTGGAACCCATGAAATAACTGAGAATAAATTTCTAAACTATATGTATTGTGGAGATGATTAAATCCTACTGGTAATTTGAGGTTGGTGTTCTATTTACCCCCTCCCCAAAGCTTTAAAATTCGTCAAATTCAGTATATGTATTGTGGCAAACATGTTAACTCTTCCCACTCATGTTTCATGGGTTTCTATATTTATCACTTTTTTTCAGTTGAACTCATCAGAGTTCTCTTTTTCAAAAGTTATTTAACTTGGGAGGCTGAGACAGGAGGATTGCAAGTTCCCAACCAGCCTCAGCAACTTAGTAAGGCCCTCTTCAACTTATTGAGACCCTGTTTCAAAATAAAAAATCAAATAGGGCTAGGGGGTGAGGCTCAGAGCTAGAATGCCCCTGAGTTCAATTGCCAGTAACACACACACACACACACACACACACACACACACACAAAGTTATTTAATGTCCAGAAGAGCATAGAAATTTGTGGCTCCTCTTTCCCTCTTTGAATGAAGTTGAAAAGGAGCTCTACTCTGGGAGAACTTAGCATCTATTCCAAATTCACTGCCTGGAGTATCTGGCAAATCTATCATTCTCGTCCATGCCCATGCACCTTTGTGGTAGAGAAGAGACTATGAAGGCACCAATACAGTTCTTCAAATGCATATGCTTCTGCAAGCCTATTCTCATATAAAAAGTTATTTTTCTCAGAAATATATTTTTATCTGGGCCAAAGCAACTACAGGGCAACATTTGGGGGTGGGGATGGTTAAAAACAGGTACCATGGAAAATATTATTATTGACTTTTATAAATGTATTTGGCAGCGATTGTGCACTGAGTTATCCAATGTAAGCATCCAGGATTCTTTACCCCATCAGTAGTATAGTAGAGTCTCTTTCAGTAAACATTTGCTTTTGGAAAACATAAAAGTCAGCTTGAGCCGAATGCACCCGTCCTTACTCTGCCATCTGTAAAATATTTAGACTTTGCCTTTTTGAATGACCCTTTAAAAATACACAAGACCTAATTCTATCCTCTACTCCCATAAAACTCCCATTGGGCTTCAGTGGGAACTTTTTTTTTTCAAGTTCTGAGGAATGAGGACATTTTACAATGCCCTCTTGTGAGAACTTCCTTGGGCAGAACTCATCCAACTCCCCATTCCTCCGGAGGGAGGTCTATGATCTTGTTGGTTTTAAAGCTTCAACATAGACTCTAAGCTATGAAGTGGTTGTGCTTCTTGGAGATGTCATAGATTCCACCTCACCCCAGAATTCTAATGCAGTACAACCAACCTACAAAGCAGATGGCTCTTGGTGGAGCGAGAAGCTCCCCTCCTCTGTCCATCACACGCTGACCAGGAGGTCTGTGAGCTCTCAGCGCCCCACTCCAGGATCCCTCGTGCTTCCTGGTGAAAACACTTGCCAGTTTTGAATACTCAGTGTACGTCAGACATTGTGCTAAGAGCTTCACATACTTATTTTTCACTTCTTTCTGGAGGTAGGAATTACAATTCCTGATCCACTGGGAGGAAACTGAGGCTCAGGGTTGCTAAAAATGTACTGAAAATCATGTGGTAGAGTGAGCCAATATTTAGACATCGCTGTCTGCAGTCGTTTCTGTTACACATTTTGCATTATATTGTACTACTGCCCTTTGCGTACCTTAGCGAGATGGTCATTGTTGTGGAAGGGCCTTGTTGTGTGCTCTCTTTCTAATGAGACTGGCCAGCTTGAGATAGGGTCCTTGGTTTGCTCATCTTTGTGTGGCGAAGGCAGGATCCATAAGAGTTTCAATAAATTTAATTTAAATTTTAAAATTACCCTTTTTGTGATTATAAGTGTTTTGCCTCCTTGTTATAGAAAACTGGACAGTAAAAAAGAGAAGACAAGACATTATTCAACTTATTATCCAGAAATAATTCAATATATGTTTGATAAATTATTGAATTTCAAAATTTTTAAAAAGCAACTACAGTCTTGTATTGCTTCTAATATTTTTGTGTAACAATAAGCTCACCATGATTCCCTAATTGCTTGATGTTAATTAAACATGATTAGTGAGTAATAATTAGAGCCTTTACCCCCCATGAAGCTGGGAAGTAAAAGAAAAGGAAAAGAGCAAATGTTTCTATGATCAAAGTGTTTCACCATCACAATACAAACTTCCTATCATAGCATTGCCTTTGAAAATAGACATCTGTGGGTCAGTTCATTTTGAACTATTAAACTGATCTGAGTTACTTATTTTAAAATCACCTTTTATGATCAGGGTTATAGTTTAGGAAATAACAGAAATATCTTTTTATCTGTATGTCAGTTAAATAGAACTTTATTTAGGTGCTATAGTTAAAAGCAGTTTATTGGTGAAAGTCTAGCCCCTAGTGGACACGAGTCTCTGGTACACGCCTACACACTGAGCTGGGTGGGCACAGTTGTAGGGATGCCTGCTTAAATCCCAAGGGCTTTGGTATGAGACAGTCTTCAAGACTCTCCATGTTAGGATTTGCTTTTCTTTTCTTTTTTCACAAAAATATGACCCAGCTGTATATCTGGCTTATAAAAGCTTTATACTATTTTAATGAAAATTAAGACTTTTCTACTCTACTTTTAAATATTTTTAAGCAATGATTTTCTTAGCTTCTTAAAGAGTAAAAAGTAGTTTTTTTCCCCATCCTGCCCTGTTATTATTCTTTTTTTTCCTCCCTTCCACTATCCGTATCCATTTTTAGGCAGCATTAACACTTTTCTTTCAGGGTGAATTTAGGTTGTACTTATAACTCTAACCCCAACACATATATATGCGCTTTATAAAATTGATGATTTTTTTCTTTTGGTACTGGGGATATTTGTTTACAAAATTCTTCTCACTCCAGGATGCCAGACTCAGCCTACTCTACATGTTCAGAAAACAAAAGAAAAGGGAACTGTGACTTTCCAAAAATATAGCAGAGGGAGAGGACTGGGTAGAAACACATCTGCCAATGGTAGGGGGCTTGTCAAAATGTTGAAGGGCAGTAACTCCGGGATGAAGCTTACACCTGTGGGCATGCCTGCTGGGAGCCACTGAGCTACTGGATCAAGTGAGCTGGAGTACAGTGCCAGGATTCAGGAGGTGACGTTCCAGTCTTCTCCTGCAACTTACCATAAGCACATCAGTAGACATGGAAATGGTGATGTTTTATTTAGCAGCTGATCTGCTTTGAAGCAGAACACTGGACTTGATGTGCTCTTAAAGGATATTATTACTTTCATGGACATGATGAGAATATTTTGTGGTACAGAAAATGAGTAGAATAATGGCTATGGAACTGGTAGGGATAGAGTTTCCAAAAGATATATGCTAACACTTTAAGCTGGAAAATACTTGAGATAGAGAATTAGTCCTTATTGTCACACATAGTTTATCTATAAAATGAGTATGAAAAACCCACTGACAACTTTTGAGGCTGCAGAATCATGAGACTACAGGATGTACCAGGTGTTTCGTATTGGTCTTTTAATTTTAAAATTTGAAAGTGCAAAGATCCAATAAAGTATCTTTTAATATGGCTTCATTTCCTCTTTAGTTTGACTATTTGACCTAAGAAATAAAATTCAGCCTAGGAAAATTAAATATTGAACAACTTATCATTACTCTATACTAGATTTATATTATTCAATGAATAAGCCATACTTCATTAAATGCAGTAAGCTTCTCTGCATATAATGGAAGGGTATTTAAAAACTTTTCCTTGAGGGGTAGGGGAGGCAGGGTTTTGTAAGTACTGAAATGTGCAGTCATGGGAACCATCCAGAGAGGTAGTGGAACTCATAGGAAATGAAGATTTGAGGGGAAAAATAGATGGTCAGCAAGAAACTAACTGTGGCATGAGGCCATGGAACTTCTATGGAGAGTAATTGTAAAATTTGGTTTTAAATTACTGCCTTTTTCTCTAACCTTTCCCTATTACACTTAAAATTTTAATAAAGTACAGAAACCACATTCTACTTCATGGAGTGTGAGGGAGGGCCGAAGTGATGGGGAAAGAAGATAGCAGCTGCACAAAATGAGAAGGTGAGTATGAGAATTTACCAAGAAGAAAACCTGAGAATTAGAGGTGACAAGGGGTTTCCAGGTACCCAGGATTATGTGGAGCTTTTTGAGAGAGTTCTGGACTCCCCTCAGTACATGGACTGGGGACTTAATTCTTTAATTATGAAAGCAATGAATTTCTCAAGACCAAAACGATTTGGGAGTATTTAGGTAGCAGACATTTGGGATTACATATGTAAACATTTATATTATGGAACTTTTAGAATACTATAAATAAAATCATTATCTATCCACTAAAGAGAAGTGTGTATCAGGAGATGTAAGATGTAACAGGTCTGTCTTCTCTGCATCCATTTACCTTACTTCTGGCAATAGGCATTTAGGCATCAGCTCCTTTGAAGCCCTGTTTGGCTCACATGTTTGAGTCAGAGCATCACCATTTGCTCATAGGGTGCACTGCATAATTGAGACCTAAGATAATCATTTCAATCCCTTGACCACAGCAGTGAGATAGAAATGTACCCACAGACTCAGCTGACATTAATGAAATACAAGGAGTTTTCTGAGACTTCGAGGAAACCTACATTTGGACTTTCACTGAGCCCTGACTCTTATATTGGCTTTATATTCAGGATCTGTTCAGTAGCAGAAGCTAAGACTCTGTGCCACCGGTTTGCTGTGTGTGGATATTAACTAAGGAACACTTGGAACAGCACCTGACATGGGGATGAGTGACGCAGTGTGACAAGTGATGTGAACCCAGGGAGAGGAGAACCTGAGTGAGGGAAGGGAGGACAGAGAGGAACCTGGAGCTTAGCCCAGGTGCCATGTATAGCTACATGTGCTATTCCTTTTGATCTTCAAAGCAATTATTATTATCTCCATTTGGCAAATAAGGCACTTAGGGCTTAGAGAGGCTGAGAAAATTTCTTAAGACAGAAACCTGAATATTTTAATATTCCAGTCCTAGTCCAAACTTTAATCTGCTTCTGGAATTCTGGAAATAAGAAAAACAGATATTTGGAGGCTGGTAGGGTTACAGGGATTTTACCTGTGGGTTCACAAAAAAGATAATTACATTCCTTGACTTCTATGGGACCACTCTGACCCTATCCTTTCATTTCCCTCACCTAGCTGGGGTTTTTAAATTACTTTTATCAGTGCATTGTAATTATAGATCATAGTGAGGTCCAAAGTTATATAAACAAACATACATTCACATGCTACTTGGTGTATTTCCTTCTGCGTCTCACCTCGTTCTGCCCTCTTCCTTCCCTATGCATGTTAGTGAGGTTGGTAATGATACCTTCATATATGGACATATCATTATGTCCATATAAGAGAAGGTGCCTCTTCTCCCTCTCCTCATCTCTCTCCCAAAGCCTCTTTCACTATTTTGCTAGTCTCTCTCCTCACTTATCTGAAGGACCTTTTGTTACCCTTTTTCTCTCTCATTTCCATGTATTAGAGGAAACATACAACCCTTGATTTTCTGAGACTGGTTGATATCACTTAGCATAGTATTCTGTAGTTCTATCCATTTTCCTGCAAATGATATAATTTTGTTCTTTATGGCTGAGTAAAATTATGTTGTGTGTATATATATATATATATATATATATATATATATACCACATTTTCTTTATCCATTCATTTATTGACTAAAACCTAGGTTGATTCCATAATTTGGGCTATTGTGAATTTTGCTGCTATAAACATGGATATGTATATGTCACTATAGTATTATGACTTTAATTCTTTTGGGAAGATACTGAGGAGTGACATAGCTGGGTCATCTGGTGGTTCCATTCCTAGTCTTTTGAGGAACTTCTAAACTGATCTCCATAGTGTTTATACTAATTTGCAGTCCCGCCAATTGCATATGAGGGTTCTTATTTTCTCACATTCTCACCAGCATTATTTATTTGTATTCTTTTTGTGCTTTTATTGGTGCATTATAGTCTCATATCACAATGAAATTCAAGTTGATAGTAACATACATGCACACAGCACTTGGTGCATCCCCTTTCCCTCCCCCCAATACAGAGCACTGAGATTAACGTTGTTATATTCTCATGTGTATACATGGTCAATGGTAGTAATTCCATTAATGAACTTCATTCTTCCCCTTCTCCTTTCCTGACTCCACTGAGGCTTCTCCACTATTGTCTGGAAACCCTTTTGTATCCTCATTACTCCCTAGCGTGTGCGTATTAGAGAAAACATATGACCCTTCTCTTTCTGTGATTGGCTGATCTCACTTAACATAATGCTCTCCAGGTCCTTCCATTTTCTTGTAAATGATATTATTTGTTCTTCTTTATTGCTGAGTAGAATTCCATTGCGTGTATTTCCCATAATTTTGTGATCCATTTGTCTATTGATGGGCACCTAGGTTGGTTCCATAATTTGGCTATTGTGAATTGTGCTACTATGAACATGGGTATGCATAAATTGCTGGAGTTTTCTGGTTTCAATCCCTTTGGTATGATACCCAGTAGTGGTATAGCCAGATCATATGGTGGATCCATTCCCAGTTTTCTGAGGAATCTCCACACTGATCTCCATAGTGGTTGAACTAGTTTGTACTCCCAATGATAGTGCAGGAGAGTTCCTACTTCCCCACATTGTCACCAATATTTATTGTTGTTTGACTTCTTGATGATTGCCATTCTGATTGGAGTTAGATGAAATCTCAGAGTAGTTTTGATTTGCATCTCCCTGATTACTAGTGATGTTGAACATTTTTTCATGTATCTATTGACCATTTGTATCTCTTCTTTTGTGAAGTGTCTATTCAATTCACTTGCCCATTTCTTGATAGGGTTATTTGGGTTTTTTGGTGTAAAGTCTTTTAAGTTCCTTGTATATCCTAGATATTAGTCCTCTGTCAGAAGAATAGCTAGCAAAGATCTTCTCCCATTCCGTTGGCTTTCTCTTTAGGCTCTTGATGGTTTCCTTCGAGGTGCAGAAACTTCTTAGTTTAATGCTATCCCACCTATTAATTCTTGTTTTAGTTTCCTGGGCTTTGGAGGTCTTATTGAGTAAGTTTCTCCCTGTGCCTATATGTTGGAATGTTGAACCGATGCCCTTCTCTAGTAATTTCAGTTTCTGAGCTAACTTATTTGTTTGTATTCTTGATGATTGTCGTTCTAACTGGAGTTGGATGGAATCTCAATGTAGTTTTGATTTACATTTCCCTGATTGCTAATGATATTGAACATATTTTCATATATTTATTCACCATTTGTATTCCTTTTTTTGAGAAGTCTCTATTCAGTTCAATTGCTGATTTTTGATTGAATTATTTTTGTGTTAAGTTTTTTGAGTTCTTGAGATATTTGTCCTTTACCAGAGGAGTAGCTGGCAAAGATTTTCTCCCATTCTGTAGGCTCTCTCCTCAGACTCTTGATTGTTTCCTTTGCTGTGAAGAAGATTTCTAATTCAATGTGATCCCATTTATTGATTTTTGGTTTTGTTTCCTGAGTTTGGGGGCTTTTATTGAGGAAATAATTAGCAGTGCTAGGTCTTTGATCCATCTTGAGCTGACTTTTGTGCAGAAGAATTTCATTCTTCTTCATATGGATATCCAATCTTCCCAGCAGCATTTGTCGTAAAGGCTATCTTTTCTTCAACATATGTTTTTGGCTCCTTTGTCAAAAATTATCTGGCTATAAATGTGACCCAGCTGGCTTATTGCAGAAAACTTGAGTTATATTTATTTAGCAAATGAATTGTTCATTTGAAAGTCTTACATTTCCCTTTACAATCCAAAACGTGGGTTTTTCTCAATGGTAAATGTGTTTTAAAATTAGATATAAAATTCACCTACTGTTCCTTACCTATTCTCATTGGTTCTTAATTTATTTTATATAACTTATTTTTATCTCTTAACATAATATGTAAAATATCTGGCTTACTGAAAATTCTAAATTAATGACTATATGAGTTAATGAGGTTTTTCAGTGGTAGAAAAGCCATCTTAAATCTGGAGAAATGCTGAGGGTGTTAATACTGTGGGGACATGTTTTCTTGCAAAAGAAAATTTAAGTGTTTTCTAATTGGGCAAAATGAACTTCTGCTCATACTGAAGGCAGCATGGGCAATGGAGGTTGGAGTCTCTGCTTAAGGCTGTCTAAGCTGCAAACTGTTATTTCTATGTTTAAAAAATAGCCAAAGAAAGGTGGTATCTAGAAATAGACATGGAGTCTAATGCCTATGCTAACTACTGATTTCTAGTTTAGGGAAAGAAGATGTCATCTTCAGCATATGGAACTAATGTCAGGAAAGCCTTTTATTTTCTTAAAAGGGCAATTATGCACTTGAGAGCTCATTCCTTTCCTCCCCCCCTAATTCAGTCCGTGGCATAAATTTAAAGGGGAATTAATGCAAAATATTTCTTCCATTGCTTCCTTTTCTGGGTGTTTTAGGATTTCTTTAATCTAAAACTACCCTCATGCTCATTGTCTATTCTGAATTTGTATTAACTGGATTGAATACCATGCTAATGATTAAGATGGAAAACAACTACTAAAAGTCAGTTCATTCCAGGGGAGAAAGGACAGTGCCCCAAGAGCAGTCTATGCTGAGATAGCTGAAAGCCTAAGACAATGTGCTCTTGAGAGAGACTGAAAAGAAACCAGAAATTTCCAAAATATGTTGTGTTTTTACTTTGAATCCATGGGGGGGGGAGCATAAAATCACTTCAGTCTCAAGTGAAATCTTTGGGTTAAAATATTGTAATTTTAAATTGTGAATGGTTTGGGGTAGGTGGAAGAATCTATTTGCAGGTTGCCTGAACTTATTACTCTTATTAGCTGGAATGCAATATAAAAGATAGCCAGTGTCTTCCCTGGGTTTGGTACCCATAGAGTATTCTTTCCCAATCCAGGATTCACTTTTAATGTATTTTGTTGTTGTTAAAAATTTTTTTCAAGGGCTGATGTCGGCAAAATGATGGATTAGAACTCCCCAGTCCTCTTCCTCCTATAGAAACATTTATTTGAAGAAGTATCCACAGACAAAAGTGCCTTAACAAAAGCTTAAGCAATCAGATTAGAGATTATAGCACCTGAGTATAGCACAGAAATAAGAAAAGACAGACTGAAGATGTAGAAAAGGCAGTTTTATATGACCTGTGTCACTTCTCCACAACCCCAGAAAGCAGGGTATGGAGAGATATACCCTCTGTGTGGGTAAAAAGCACCAGACTGTGTCTTAGATCCCGACATTGGGCACGCCCCAGTACAACCCAGTGCCAGGGAGGCACACATACCCCTGACTACAGGCTGGTACCTATGCACCAAGCCTCCAGGCATGAAACAGCATCCGATGGGATCCTGCAGCTCCAGGCTCTAGGCCTATGTGGAAGGCTTGGTCTCTACTCCACCCTCAGCATTGGGTCTGTTCCAGTGATAAGCTCCAGACTGCCCCAGCACCAGGCTGAGCCCTGCAGCCCTTGCCATCAGGCCAGCACCCTTAGATCTGCCTCCAGGTTGGCCCCTATGGATTCAGGCTCTAGGCCTACCCAGTTCCAGCTCCTGCAGCCTCAGGCTCCAGGCTGATACCCATGCACTGAGGCTCCAAGCTTGCCCTGGTACCAGGCTAGATCCCATAGCCCCAGGCTCCTAGTCTGAATGGTAGATTCAGTTTCTGGATCATCCAATTGATAAGCTAATCCCAGTATTCCCAGGCTCTGGACTGCACTCAGTGCCAGATAGGCCTCAGTGGCCCTGTCTTGGGGCCTACCTCAGCACCAGGACAGACCAGAATCAGGCTCTGGGCCCATCCTAGGCTCAGACTGATCTCAGTAGCCATTGGATTTGAAATGCACTAGGCTGGCTTCCACAGACCCAGGCTTAGGCTCCAGGCCCAACCAGGTGATTCCCGCCACCATATCTATCCTAGCAGAAGCTGAGTAAAGGGATTTCTCAGACAAAGCCAGTCTGCAACTGAAATAAGTCCCTAATTCTGCAAATGTATAGACATCAATATATAGCATCAGGAAGCATGACAAACCAAGGATACATAACACCAGTGAAAGAACACAGTAACCTCCTAGTAGCTGACACCAAGAAAATGAAGGGATATGAACTGTCTGACAAAGAATTCAAAATAATTGCTTTAAGGAGGTTTAATAAACTTGAAGAAAATGCAGAGAAACAATTCAGTGAGATAAAAATAATATATTTCCAAAATGAGAAATTAACAAAATAAATTAATAATATAGAAAAGAATCAAATAGAAACCCGAATCTGAGAAAAGAAAACACATTAAATGAAATGAAAAATGCACTGGAGAGAATCAACAGCAAAATGGATCAAGCAGAAGAAAGACTGTGTGAATGTGAAGACAGGATATTAAAAAAATACTGTCATGGGGAAAAAAGAAAAAAGGATAAAAGGAATGAAGGAAGCTTATAATAATCATGAGGCAATATAAAGAAACCCAAATGTTTTAGTTATGTCAATTCATGAAGTAAAAGAGAAAGATACAGAGGTAGAAAGATAATTTAGGGAAATAATAGCAGAAAATATGTCCAAATTTGGAGAAAGACATAAATATCCAAACACAGGAAGGTCAAATACAAACAGATACATACAGATAATTTCATCCAATAGCATCAGAATATACATTCTTGTCAAGTACACCAAAACATTCTCTAGAAAAGATCATATGTTAATGTTATGATACAAAACAAGTCTTAACAAATTTAAGATTAAATTCATCTTAAGTTTTTTACTGCAAATGTGTGAAACTAAAAATCAATAACAGGAATAATTTCAGAAAAAGAAATTTGCTAATATATGGAAATTACACAACCTGCTCCTGAAATACCAATCCTTGAGATTAGGCCTACAGCCTAGATCCATTGGGGTACACCTGTTGATTGGATCTGTGGGGATGGGCCTAGATCCTGTCCCCAGGTCTGACCTGGCACTGAAATGGGCCTAGAGACTTTAATGAAGAAATCAAAAGAGTAATTTTAAGAAATAACTTGAGCCGGGCGTGGTGGCGCACGCTTGTAATCCCAGTACTTTGGGAGGCGGAGACCGGAGGATCCGGGTTCGCGGCCAGCCTCAGGGCGCATACGCGCGCGCACGATTGATCGATCGATCGATCCCTCTCCTCTCTCTCTGTCTCTCTCTCTCTCTGTCTCTCTCTCTCTACCTAGCGAGGCCCTCCGCAACTTTGTGAGACCCGGTTTCAAAAATAAAGCCTAAAAAAATAGGGCCAGGGGTGTAGTGCTGAGGTAGAACGCCCCTGTGTTCAATCCCCGGAACCGCAAAAAAAAAAAAAAAAAGAAATAACTTGAGACAAGTAAGACAACTTTTGAAGACTGATTTATAAGCAGAACATACCAAAATTTATAAGATGAATCGCACTAATTTCTATGAGGGAATTTTATAGAAATAAAGGCCTACATCAAAAAAGAAGATCCCAGCTGGGCATGGTGGTATGCCTGTAATCCCAATACTTGGGAGGCTGAGATAGGAGGATCGCAGGTTTGAGGCCAGCCTCAGCAACTTAGCAAGGCTTTCAGCAACTTAGCGAGAGACCCTGTTTCCAAGTGAAGAACAAAAATCAGGCCTGGAAGTGTAGCTTGGAGGTAGAATGCCTCTGAGTTCAATCTCCAGCACACACACACACACACACACACACACACACCACATGAAGATCCCCCCCAAAAAATCTTTATGCTATACTTCAAGAAAATAGTAAAAGAACAGACTATGCCCAAAGATAACATAAGGAATGGAATAAAAAAGTCAGTGCAGAAATAAACAAAATAGATACCAGAAAAAACAACAGAAAAGATCAATGAAACTAAGAGTTGGTTTTTTGAAAAGATGAATAAAAGCACCAAACCTTTAGCTAGAAAACAATCTCAAATAAAAACAAATGAAAAAGGAAATATTACACTAATACCAAAGAAATAAAAAGAATTATGAGACTACTATGAACAATTATGCACCAACAAAACAAATAACATAGAAGAAATAGATAAATTCCTGCACACAAATAGCCTACCAACACTGAAATATGCTGTTGGTGGGAGTGCAAACTAGTTCAACCACTATGGAGATCTGTGTGGAGATTCCTCAGAAAACTGGGAATGGATCCACCATATGATCCAGCTATACCACTACTGGGTATCATTCCAAAGGGATTGAAACCAGAAAACTCCAGCAATTTATGTATACCCATGTTCACAGCAGCACAATTCACAATAGCCAAATTATGGAACCAACCCTGGTGCCCTTCAATAGATGAATGGATCACAAAATTATGGGAAATACACGCAATGGAATTCTACTCAGCAATAAAGAAGAACAAAATAATATCATTTACAAGAAAATGGAAGGACCTAGAGAGCATTATGTTAAGTGAGATCAGCCAATCACAGAGAGAGAAGGGTCATATGTTTCCTCTAATGTGTGCAAGCTAGGGGGTAGTGGGGATACAAAAGGGACTCCAGACAGTAGTGGAGACGCCTCAGTGGAATCAGGGAAGGGGTTTAAGGGAAGGGGAAGGGGAAGAATGAAGTTGATTAATGGAATTACTACCATCAACCATGTGAATATACATGAGAATATACCAACGTCAAACTCAGTACTCTGTTTTGGGGGACAGGGGAGGCAGGGGGGTGCACCAAGTGCTGTGCGCATGTATGTTACTGTCAACTTGATTTTCATCATGATGTGAGACTATAATGCACCAATAAAAGCACATAAAAAAGAAATTAAAAAAGCCAGGCATAGTGGTCCACACCTGTAATCCTAGTACTTGGGATACTGAGACAGGAGGATTGCAGGTTTGAAGAGAGCCTCAGCAACTTAGCGAGACCCTCAGCAACTTAGTGAGACCTTGTTTCAAAATAAAGAATGAAATAGGGCTGGGGGTGTAGCTCAGAGGTAGAAGGCCCCTGAGTTTAATTCCCCATACCTAACCAATAATAAGTAAAGAGATTGACTCAGTGATTAAAAAAAAAAGTCTCCCAGGACTAAATGATTTCAACACTTAATTCTACCAGACACTTAGAGAATGAACAAATATCAATTCTTCCCAAACTGTTCCAAAAAATTGAAGAAGAGGGAATATGAATATTTCCATATTTATTTTATGAAGCCAGTATCACTCTGATAAGAAAGCCAGACAAAGACATCACAAGAAAAGAAAGCTAGGGGCCAATATCTATGATGGACATTGTTTCAAATATTAACAAAATTCTAGCAAACTGAATTCAACAGTACATTAAAAGGATAATTCACTGTGATAAGGTAGAGTTTATCCAAGGGATGCAAAGATGTTTCAGCATATGCAAATCGATGAATGTGATTAATAGAGTGAAGGCAAAATCCATGATTATCTTAATAAACGAAGGAAAGGCATTGCATAAAATTTGGTATCCTTTCATGATAAAGAAAAAACTCTCAACAAGTTAGGTACAGAAGAAATATACCTCAACATAATAATAAAGTCCATGTATTTCAAACTCACAGCTAACATCCTATGAAATAGTGAAAAGTTGAAAGAATTTTCTCTAAGATCAGGAACAAAATGGGGATGCTCACTCTCACTACTTCTACTCAACATAATACCAGAAATGTTAACCAGAGATATTAGGCAAGAGAAAAAATTCAAAGGAATCCAAATTGACCTAAAATCCAAAGAAGACAAGTGTCCCTCATCCCATTGGCTGGTGCTCAACAGGCGGTGACTTCTATTTCATTTTCAGAGAGTCCAAACTGTGTCAAAACTTACTCCAAACTATATATCCAGAAATGTCACCAAGATGGTGGACCACATGAATTACTATCATCTGGCTGTTGTTGGTCTTACCAAGACATTTAACAAATATTACCAAGCAATCTTAAAGTTTTATATTCTGATGTAATTACTGTAGTGGACCTATATAGTGTTTGATAAGATCATGAGAATGTCACAGTGTTTATCATATAAATTGTAGTAGGAAGGAGAGAGCTGATGTCATTCTTGAGGAAGTTGGCAAAGTGTTCTAGTAATCTTACCAGAAGAAAGCAAATCGCTCCTGGCTTGGATGGAGAGAGGGGCTATGTGCCATTTCAAAAGAAATCATACTTGGAACATGTGATGGAACCATATCTGGGACAGGTTATTGGAATAGTTTTTGATTATATTTCATGTACTGTACCACTACTCCCCAAGTATCATCTTTATTTCTATAATGTAAAACTGGAGAATTAAATGGGGAGGTCATAAGAATGACCTACTTTGCCTTATTTATCTTTGATGGAAGCACTATTCTTAGTGATTTTCCTAGTAATGCATCTTTTGTATGTTTCTATTTTGGTAGACAGAAGGAGATCCAGGTGCATCTATCAAATTATTAATGTCACATCTTTCTTTTGTGGGTTATATTACTTTATCTATGTGGCAGGAATCTACTGTGGGGATTCTTCTCGTTGTTAGGGAACATATGTTCCAACTATACACCAGAATCTGGAGAAATAGCCAGAGAACCGGTTTGGTATTCGATGTCTATTCTAATTTGAAATGGGACAGTTTTGTTGTAGATCCCCATGAGCTGCCCCTCTGATCCATGGGACTTATGTGTGTTTTGTATTTCCAGGAATTATTGTTGTCTAGGAGCCAGGGCTTTTCAGTTTCTAAATAGTTAGGTATTTATATTTTATAAGTATAGTTATCCTTGTAAATGGCTACAGATCCTCTGGGAAAATCAAGGAGATATTTCTTGAAAGGTTATTGGCTCCTGCCCCCCCCTTTTTTGTTTTTGTTTTTGTTTTTTTTTGGTAGTACCAAGGATTGAACCCAGGGACATTCTACCTCTGAGCTACACCCCAGCCCTATTTTAGTTTTTTTGAAACAGGGTCTCAGTAAGTTGCTGAGGACCTGGCTAAATTGCTGAGGCTAGCCACGAACCTTGAATCACCTCTGTCTCAGCCTCCCAAGCACCGGTATTACAGATGTTCACCACCATGCCTAGCTTGGCTTCCCATTTTTAAAGGTATATCTAAGTCTATGAATGCACTTAGATACTGGAATTGAGACAGAGATTATGACTTGGGTTGTGGTAACTAAAGTCACATGTCTGTCTCTCAGAACTGGAGTTTATTCTGATGTACACATCGAGTAGGTTATTAGCGGATTGCTTACATTATTTAGCAGTTGTCACTCCATAATAAATTACTATAGGGTACTCTGATTATTTGCTGTCCTTGATGCCTACTATAGCAGTCATTTTCATTTTGTATTAGGAAGTTAAGTATCACTAACTAACCTTTGACAAACTGGGATTCTGGTACAGCTCTGAAATCATGGGATCCATTTCAGCTGCACCTTCTTTCACTGGAACTCAGAATAGATCCACTAACACAGTCACAGGGATATTGGCACTTTTAACAAATAGCTTTCTCAAACCTTTCATGGGTCCTTAGGGGGCTTGGTTAAGACATGCATAAGAGAAACATACATGAAAAATATACTCCAAAATTTCTATTGTCTTTATAAGTAAATGTTTTCTCTGTGTTACATGAAGAAATTTCTGCCATTTTGACTTCATTTAGCGTGGGCCACCATCGAGTCTGTATTTCAGTCAACCAGCTAAACAAATAATTATAACTACTCCCATCTAATCTAGCTAGCACACAGAGGTAAGACCTTTTATATTGATAATTTACATATTTATATTTATATATGTGAATATATAGGTTCATATTTATATATAAATATATACTTACATTCATATATAATATATTGATAATTTTAACCCAATTAAAATTATTATGAGTCCTTCCAGAACATATTATAATGTGTACATAAATTAGCAAAATTCAGTAATTATTTAGGTGTGGTCTGACTTTGTATTTTGCTAGTGGGTGTACAGGGATCTATGTCTAGTTAGAGATTCAGAGATAGTAAAGGTAATGGAAATAAATTTGAACAGAGTCAATATTCCCGTCGAAACAGTTCTCCTAGACAAAAGTTAATATAAAGTCTTTGAGTAAGTCCAGAAAGAGCCTCTGTAGATAAGGAGGAGGGGCTGCTTCATCTGGCAAAGAGACTAAGTAAGGCTGAGTGTGCAGGACTACTTTGAGTCTCCTGAATCCTCCATGATATCTCCATTTTCAAATGATCTTTTAATTCTACAACCTATTTAACAAAATTCCATTTGATTTTTATCCATTCAGCTCAATCTTTCAGCTAAAGCAGATGAGAGATTGTTTAAAACACATAAAGTCCCTAGTTTCAGTTTGTGCCTTAAACTGATAATCTAAAACTTTGAGATTTATACTCTAAGTGTGTATATTATGCTACCCAGTGTTGTTAAAAACCACCCTTTCCCACAGTCATGGATTCTTTAAGCTATATATAATAGTCTATAGCTGGGGCCTTCTTCCTTCCAGAGGTCTGCACAAATGATAATATAATAAAAATGTTACCACCATATGCCATATTACCAGAGTCTCCTCCCTTTAATACTAGCTAATTTTCATTGCTTCTGTTTCATTTTGGCTCATTTACCATCCTGGAATGCCATTTACCCCTTCCCCCACGCACACTCCAAATAATCCTAGTGTTTGTACTTGAAACTAACCCTGAAAAAAAAATTCTGTAGTAATATTCTTAGCTACAAGACAAAAATGGACCTGGCTGATATATGCTAAAAAATTACTCATTAAAGGGATATATTTTAGCTCATATAAACTCCAGGAGAGCTGGAAAATTAGTTTCAAATCTATCGCATTCAGGAAAAAAACAAAAAAAGTCAGAAGGACTGGTTAACTTACAGCACTTCTGCCACAGGAAACAAGACACCACTATTCTTCCCACTGCCATGCTGTCAGGAAACTCGATCATGTTGCAACCACTACTTCTTCCAGAGACCATTCTCTTTAGCCCTGTTTTAACACTACAAGCTCCCAATTCAAAGTCCAGGATGGGAGAGCCTAATTACCATTTGCTAGAGTCTACCTTGTAGATGCAAAGAGGTTTAAAAGTTGAGTATTAGGCATTTTCATCTTCACGTTTTACTTTCCAATTAGACTCAAGAAGGAAAATCTCCCAAGCCATTTGGGGGATTCAGATATAAGTTATCTTCCCCCCAATTTTATATATATATAATTTTCCTTCAGTCTTATAAGTGAGCAGAATATGCTGATAGCAGGTTTAATGGGCAGAGAGAAGCAGAGACTAGCTGCCCCCTTACTTCCTGATAATAAACTAAGATGAGCTTGACTCCATTTAGAGTGTTTTTCTTCTGTGTGAGTGGTTTTCCTTTTGTCTTTTCCTATCAATATCTCTTGTGGAAGATTGACTTTCAGGTCCTCTTATGGCAATATTACTTCTGAGTCAAATGGCTTATTTTTAGAGGTTATTTATTGGATTATTTCTAGGAGAAAAAAGTGTTCAGACTGTTTGGTAATAAGTAAGGGAGAGGTGTGACCAGCTCAACAGTTCTGGATATAGGTTTGTGGAAGAGGCTGCTCTATTTATCAAGACCTACATTCCCTTCACTTGGGGTATGCAGCTAGACAACATTTCCAAGCTTCCCCTCCAGCCAGATGCGGCCATGTGACTAAATTCTAGTCAATGGAATGTGAGTAAAATTAATGTGCGCCATTTTAACTTACTAGATGGGATCCCCCTGTGTTGCCTTCCCCTTCTGGCTGGCTAGAATGGAAGCATCGCCCAGGAGGCTGGAAATGGTAACATCCTTCTCTGAAAGGAGGGAGCATTGAAAATGACCCTGTGTCACTACAAATTTCCTCTGACTGCAGATCAATTGCGTAGGCCTTATAATACCTTTGATCTATTTACTCTAGATTTCTGGATGCTGCCTCTTGGTAACTTCAAATACTATCTCTTTTGATTGTATTCCATACAGCCACTGTAGTAATTTTTAAAACTGTATGGTTACTGGTCTTTTGGCTTTTTTACTGTTTGTCCTCTCTGAACTGTACATTTTCAACTATCTCCTGGACCCTCAAATTCTGGTATCCAATGACTACTTTTCTACTTTCTAAGGTCCTAGTATCATAAATGGGAATATAATCTGGGAACCTTTATAACCCAGTATACATCAATGCAACAAAAATGAATGTTATAACCGTATTGTAGGGCAGATTCAGGAAAAAAATATTTTCCATTTTTATCACTTCATGATATAACCAATGTGATGGAGGGTCTTAAATTTCACTTTGAAATTATAGAGTAGTTCTCTTTTTGAAATCTATTTTCCATTGAATTTTAAGGCTCTATTTAATAAAGGCCAATCTGAATGCTTCTATATTAAATGTATGATTTAAAACCAAAAGATGGAATTGTCATTATATTTTCACATGTTTATGTACTTCAGGCCCTATAAATAAAGCTTAGTGATTTTGAAGTCTTGCCAATTCTTAATATTGAATTGATTAAAGTGGCAGAAACTTTTCTTACATTTTATCTTTTAGTGTTGTAAGAATTTAACTATTAAATTGAGATATACTTAAAATTTATTCCTCAGGAGCACCAGGAATGGATAGAAATACCCAATATTTCTGTCTTGCGCTCTCTGGTTTGTGATGTAAGTAAGCTCATGTCTTATCCCCTTCCTGAAGGGAGAAAAACCCTCTACAAAATAGACATTGAACAGTTTCCTGAATATACACTATATGCAAGGTCTGTTTTTTTTGTGTGTTTTTTTTTTGCGGTACCGGGGATTGAACCCAGAGGCATTCTACCTCCGCGCTACACCACCGGCCCTAATTTTTTTTATACTTTATTTTGAAACCGGGTCTCATGAAGTTGTGGAGGGCCTCACTAAGGAGAGAGAGAGAGAGAGAGAGAGAGAGAGAGAGAAAGAGAGAGAGAGAGAGAGACAGGGAGAGAGAGAGAGAGAGCTGAGGCTGGCTGGCCGCGAACCTGGATCCTCCTGTCTCCACCTCCCAAAGTACTGGGATTACAAGCGTGCGCCACCACGCCCGGCTAAGGTCTGTTTTTAATTAATACTTTTTTCTTTTCAGAGGATAAATGTTATTGGATGCCTGATCCCCTTCTCCCCACTGCCCACCACTTTCTGCTCATGACAGCTATACCTGGAGAGAGAGTAGATAAAAACTTACACAGGCAGGTAATGATAAACTACTACTATTTAAACTATACTCCAAATGATAAGACGCACTGTTTGCTTCTCAATACAGAGAGGATTTAAGTAAGCAATTCTGGATACAAAGCATATATATTTTACATCATATATATGTCTTTGTATGTACACACACATATATATGCCAAAGAAAATGTCTCCACACAATTTTTTAGCAATAAATAGATCCTTCATATTTCTTTGTAGTCTTCACTTATTAGAAAGGGTGAAGTAGGCATCAAGAATATTGCAGTCCAAGCCGGGCGTGGTGGCTTACACTTGTAATCTCAGTACTTGGGAGGCTGAGATAGGGGATCTCAGGTTCACGACCAGCCTTAGCTACTTAGTGAGGATCACAGGTTCGCGACCAGCCTCAGCTACTTAGTGAGGCACTCTGCACTTAGTAAGACCCTGTTTCAAAATAAAGAATAAAAAAAAAAAGGGCTGGGGGTGTAGCTTGGAGGTAGAATGCCCCTGGGTTCAATCCCCAGTACAGCAAAAAAAGAGAAAAAAAAAGAATACTAGAGTCCATTGCCTGAAGAATATCTTTTATATAAGAAAGATATAATGACAACATCATAATATAAAAAGCTTTTGACTGTCAATGTAATTAACTGCATGAAATCCTTTTGTTTATTCAATATTGCTTGAGATTTTACATACACCAATGAGGAAATTTTAAATTCTAGGTTCCATATCACATCATGCATCTCTCTTGTGCTAATTTAAAACACTAAATCAATACATAAGGTGGTAATTTAAAACTGTATACCAGTGAGGTCAGGGACGTGCTTTCTTGGAATTACTGAGAACCTCTAAGCACTTATTAGCACTGTACAATTCTCAAAAAGGGTACCCCATGAATGTGCTTTGGGGTAAAGTAGAAACGTGGAAAAAGTATGGTTCAAATGAATATTTAACTTTGTCTCTTGGCGTTCTTAGCTTTAAAATCCCTACATAAATATATTTGAAAATATATTTATGTAACTTGTGGTGAGTTAATAAGGCTATATGAGGAGTTCAGATACTGTGCTACATTTAAATATTTTACTCAAGCTAAGAACAATGTCTAATACATAAAACACACACATCATAACCTGAGGACATATGATAAATCATCATGTGCTATCTTTTATTTTGTTAAGAATTTATGGTACAGATTTTGTCTGAAATGTTTGAGAGCTTTGAGAAAGGCCATATATATTTATAAATTAGACCCATTTAGGAAGGACAGTAGCATCATATTACTTTGGTTTTGTTAATATGGTCTTTAGCTTTTAACTAGAAGCTACCTCAAATGTAAAAAATAAACAGCCTTTGTTGAGTAAAATTCCTTAACTATTTATTTGAATCTACTTAGCTATAACAAAGGTCAGCTTTTACTGTGCTATTTAGATACTTGAGACATAGAAGAGAAATTTGCACTTCTTTCTTGAAATAATGAAGACAATAAAAGGTAGTTGTAAAAATGGATTCAACTGGCTCCATTATTAAATTAATCCAGTTTCAAAATTAGTAAACAAGGACAATTATTGGTCAATTATTGGACAATTATTTAGAAATAAGCAAAGTCAAGAAAAAATTAGGAGGATAGCATAAACGACTTTTATTGTGTAGGTGTTTGTGAAAAGTATTTCTCAGCCCCAGAATGACATACCTCACCCAGGAGACAGATGATTAATACTAATATGCCATTTTTCAAGTAAATATTTCATTTTTTCCCCATGAGTTCTCATTTACCATTTTGTTTTATGGAATATTGTCTTACTCTAGAAATTTGTACCCATTACAAAGATCATCTTTCTTATAAATAATTCTCTCTATGTAAGAGGTTTCTACAAATATGAAGGTGTTTTATTCCCATTCATTTCTGAATATAGATGATCCCTAACTTACAATAATTTGACATGATATTTTTACTTTATGATGATGTGAAAGTGGTATGTATTTAGGAAAAACCATGCTTTGAATTTGGAAATGTGATCTTTTCTTGGCCTAGTGATAGTGGTATGATCCTTTTTCATGATGCTGGGCAGCATCAGTGAGTCCCAGCTCCCCGTTAGTCACTCAGTCATGAGGGTTAAAACCTTATACTCTATAGTGGACAATGTTTCTGAGTTGTGATGCTGGACATGTAAGGTGTATCAGATGCATTTTGACGTAATGGTATTTTCAACTTACATTGGGTTTGTTGGGACATGGCCCCATCATAAGTCGAGAAGCATCTGTATTCATCTCGGACAGAAAGCCAGGAAATTTATATTGTGGTTGAAGCTTGTGAAAGGACTACCACCTCTGGATATCTGATTAATAAATTAAGCTAGGTGTGGTGGCACACACCTGCAATCCCAGTACTTGGGAGACTGAAACAGGTGGAGCAGGGGTTCAAGGCCAACATGCACTGGTAACTTAGTGAGACCCTGATTCAAAGTGAAATAAAATAGGGCTGGGGGTTAGCTCAAAGGTAGAATGCTCCTGGGTTCAGTCCCCAGTACTAAACAAACAAACAAACAAATATAAAAGTAAAAATAAGGTAAGCAGTACAATTCCTCAGGAAGTAATTTCTCTTTGTGGAATAATACTACAGTCAGCAAACTTTTTGGAAGGCACAACATGAGCCATGAGTTGCCATCAGGACTAAGAACAGCAAGCCCTTGGGTACATTGAGTTTTGATATTTATCTTTTCAAAATTACTTAATTATCTATCTTAAAGAAGATTGTGGACTGTTTCCCAGAAATAGGTTGGTGGTTGTAAATATGAATTGAGGTAGAAATCAATAACGTGTTTTAATAGGTGTGACTTTTCTCTATGTCTTTCGAAATGAAAAAATATCACATTCCTCCTCCCTGCATCAGGCAATTGCTTGTTCCTCAACCCTTGTCTCCTTCACCCTCTCAGACAGTTCATACCTCTGGTTCATGTTTTGGAAAACCAATTCCTTTGGGACTAGGAAAGCCTAAGAATATAGGAAAAAGAAGATTGGCTATTCTTCCAGGATAGAGGGAAAGACGAAAATTATTTTAAGTGTTTCAAGTTACTTAACAATAAGAAGACAACAATTGCTCCATCATTATGTTTAGAAGATAGCAAGCTGAAGGTATACTAACAGTATTAAAACCAGATAAGAATATAAGGTAGTAGTACTTATTTTCAAATACTCCCGAACAATACTAAGTGAATACCAGATACTTCGTGGGTCACTTCTTTTTATGGACTTTGGTTGAATTGCAATGTTATACTTAATTTGCCATTATTTTATGAACTTGGCAGAATTTTGCAAAACTGTACCACTTTAAAAATTTACTAAGTGAAATGTAAAAATGTTAAATCTGTATTGAATCAGCTTGAGTACAAAATGTACTCTGAAGACTTTTATAAATGAATGGAAATGAAGGGAAAGGCACATTGTCATTTATGATGAAATTGAGAAACTATAAAATTCATTTTATTTCTTATTTTGGATAGGAATTAAAGATTAGATGGGGCTATATATAAAAGCCATAGCATAAAATGTATTTATTAGATTTAAATGAGATGAAATCAATTAAGATTATCATTCTTTACTTCCTGAAAACTAACTTAGCATAATCCAGAGACCAGGAGTGCTAATGACTCTGCAGTCAGATGGTAGTTTGATTAACAGTAAAAAGAGGTACGATTCGTGCTGGGTTTGAGTTGAAATTTTTAAGAGCAATACCATGCTCTTGTGGGCACATGTTATGAAGAAAAGGCAGTTAGAGATGGTGCACATAGGCTGTAAAAGTGTTTAAAAAAATCAAATCTATTTCAGTATGCTTGCTAGATTGTGTTTATATTCCAGTCTCAGGGATCTCTGAAGAGGAGGCCTAACACATGAAGCACATGTTTCTGAATCCTCTTTCTGTATTGTTCAAATGGTTATTCACCAGCCGTTATATCTATGAAATTCATGTAGACCAAGGGCAGTGGAACCCTTACAGTGACCTGCATCTTACACATTCACCTGTGGAGGAATGTGCCTTTTTGCAGAATTTTCTTCTTTGCATGGACTAGAAACTTCACCCCTTCTTTTTTTCCCTCTCTACCTTGTTTGTCCTGATACTTGTTTTGGTTGCTTTAATGTGACTAATGGATTTAGAGTCACTTTATTTTTCTCCGTATTGTCACTATTTATTACTGTTTCACCTGAATTGGAATGAAATTTCCAATCTATTTGATAAAAATATTGAGAGGTCTGTGTGTAGTTTAACTAATGTTCACTTTAAACCAAAAGTATTTTTCATGTGCCTAAGGCTCTGGAAAGTTTTGTAGGACAGTTGTGGAAAATGGAAGATGAAAGAACTAGATCAGGGGCTTTTAATTTTTTATCAAGATTATTTAGAGCAATTTGAGAAGTATAATTAATGGCCCAAAATGTTTTGTGTCCAAGACTCGGGCCCTAAACAGAGTATCCAAAAAGAAGCTCAGTTAGAACTTGAATAGTAGAAAGACTTTCAGAGGGGATTTTAATTCCAGCATTGTAAATTAGGATTAGATAAAAGGAAAGAATAGGAATAAACATTTCCAAAGGATTCTTTTACAGTTTAGTGTTTCTGTTTAGTTTCATTTCATTTTTCCTTGATTTTTCTTTATTGAAAATTAATTGATATTTCTCTGTGTCTAATTGAAAGAGCATACCAGAAACTAGATCCATATTATACTAAGTTGATCTTTTATTCTTAGGCAAAATTCTGTAATTTCTTACAAGTCATTAAAATATATGGTAAAATTCCACTTTCCTTTCTAAAATCTTGTGATTTTCTTGGACTCTTATTTAAGGACACTGAAACAGTGGGGACTGAATGGTGGCAAAGCACAGAATTAAAATCTTTAAGATTAGCTCTATCAGAATGGCAGGTCGCCATCAATCTTCACTGAAGTCTTGTAGGGAAGACATAGCATGATGATTATGGGAACTCAGAGATTGTTCATTTATTCAACAAGTAGTATGTGTGAATGTGTGTGTGTGTGTGTGTGTGTGTGTGTATGTGTGTGTGTGTATGTGTGTGTTTACTTGCTACTTTCATCAGCATTGATATGACTATGAAGTGAACCTTTTTCTTTAGAGACACATTGTGCAGTCCCACTTCTTAAATAACAGATGAGAAAACTAATTCCCAGAAAGGTGATGGGACTCACTCAAGTTTATATAATTAGCAACATGGACAGAATTCTAATACAGTTCTCCTAGAGTCAGGGAAATAGAAGAAACACATAGCTTCATTCTCTTTTTATTGTGGACTCAGATAAACTAGGAAAATTATAATTAGCCACACTATTACCAAATGGTATCAATGAGTAGAGTTTCTACCTTACCCATTACTGCTGGTGTTCTGTTCTCTCAAATTGTATTGATGTTTTAGATGTCCTAAGGTATTGGTTTCTCATGGCTGTTATAACAAACTACCACAGACTTAGTAGCTTAAAAGAAGACAAGTTTAGCCGGGCGTGGTGGCACATGCTTGTAATCCCAGTACCGGGAGGCTGAGACTGGAGGATCCGGGTTCGCAGCCAGCCTCAGTTACTTAGTGAGGCCCTCCGCAACTTCGTGAGACCCGGTTTCAAAATAAAGTATAAAAAAAATTATATAGGGCCGGGGGTGTAGCTCGGAGGTAGAATGCCCCTGGGTTCAATACCCAGTACTGCAAAAAAAAAAAAAAACCGACAAGTTTAGTATCTTATATCTCTAGAGATCAGAAATCTAAAACGAGTCTCACTAGGCTAAAATCACGGTATTGGTGGGGCTGTGCTCCTTTCTGGAAGCTTTAGGGGAAATTTTTCTTGCCTTTTCCATGTTCTAGTGGCTTCCTATATTCCTTAGTTTATGGCCCCTTCCGTCTTCAAAGCCAGCAAAGGCCAATCTAGTGTTTCTCACCTAGCATCACTCTGATACTGACTCTTCTGCCTCCTCCTGGGACATATATGTTTGCAGATTCTGAAGCTTAGGACATGGACATCTTTGGATGAGTATTATTCTGCCAACCACACCTACAGATGTTATTATTCAAATGGACTGAATGATACTCTGAACACATTTATGCTTTAGGCAATTTGTTTGCAGGCACAGGCCCAAGAAGACTTGGTGAGTCAAACACTAAATAGCTCTTCAGTGATAAACTCAGAGTTACCTTTGCTTTACTTTAGATGCACATTGTACCTACAACTATTAGATCATACCAAGAGTTGATTTCTCCCATTAGATCAGTGTGTCTTATTCCTGGCATTATTGAGGGGGGCAGGGGAAGTTTCCCTATGTATTGTAGAATGTTTAGCACCATCCGTGGCCTCTACCTACTAGATGCCAGTACCCTCCTCCAATTCTCGAGTTGACATAATCAAACATTTTGTCAGACTTTGCCAAGTGTCTCCTGAGGGCTCAAATCACCTCTAATCAATTCCCCTGCTCTGAACTATGAAACTCTTTAGGATTCACATCTTTGTATTACCAGAGTCCTTAATCAGTACCTTTTACATAGTAGGTACCTAGTAAATTTTACTTGAATGAATAAATGACTAAAAATCTCAAAATTAATCATTATTATAATAAAAATAGAAAAATCTGTAAATTCTACAATGGGTGTTAGAAATATAGTCAGAGATCAACTAAGTCCTATAGCATATTGCACACTTACAGCATTCAGTAAACACTAAACTTGATAAAACTCATTGTCAATGGCTATCATCTAGCAAACCCTTTTTACTTGCCTGCTATACTGTACTACCTTCATATTCAGTCTATGTGACTGGGATTTCCTTGACACCTGTGCAGGAGGCCAGGGCTTGAGCCCTGTGTTTTAGAGAGCACTACACATCACAAATACAAAAATAAAACATGAACAAAACAGACAATATGTTTGTGAGATTCTTTGGCACCTTTGATGTTAAATTCATTGTTAGATTGGATTGAGGACAGGCACTCAGCGAGGACGCAGCGTGACCCTTCAGCTCTAAGCATCATCTGCTCTCAGAACCTTGGAGCACAGCTCCTACATCTCTTGCCCAGTATCTCTGAAATGAAGGATGGTGCTTCCAAATGCCATGAAAATGTGTTATTGTGCCACTGTTGACCTCAGAGATGAACCTGGATTTGCACTATGGGGAAGATTTGAGGAATGGAAAAATTCAGATAAAAGAAAAGACACACTGATTAATTAGTAAAATTCTTCCTCTCAGATAACATGAGTATAAAGATTCTTGCATAACCAGCATTGTTTACAGAAGTATCATTCTTCATTTTATCCTTTTTGTTTTCTGATTAGTGGTTCCAGCAGTACTCATCAATTAGCACAGATTCTGTAACACTTGCAGATGGAAACATTTTGCCATAAAAATAACTTTTAAGTTTGTGTGTATAAATATATATAAGATCTAGATGTGATATTTATGCTTCTTATTAGCAATTAGATGGAGTGAATATTTGAATAGATGAATAGGTCTTTCAGTCTGCATTCTTACTGCTGTGACCCAAAATAATGCCTGAAGACAACAACTTGGAAGAAGGAAGATTTATTTGCTCACAATTCTGGAAATTTCAGTCCATGTTAGGCCAGGTCACATCTGGGGAGCTCAGAGCATGGTGGCAGGAAGGAGAGAGAGAGAGAAGACATGTAGTTCCCAAGGCCATACCCCGAGTGACCTACCTCCTCCAGCCCCACTCAACCTGCTTACCTTACCACCCAATAAATCCATTAATCCACCAATTGATTTATCCACTGATGAGATTAGAATCCTCATATTTTGATTATTTCACCTCTGAGCACTGTTACATTGTCAACACATAAACTTGTCCAGAGGATAGTCTACATTCAAAGTATAATAATAGGTTTATTAAAATATTAAATAGGATTTTATTATATTTTAAAAACAAGGAAAATGTTCATGTCTAAAATGGAATAGACTAGAAAGCCTGGAAGTAAACCTGTAGCATTTACAGTGAACTGATTTTTGACAGAGGTGCTAAGAATACACATTGGGGAAAGAACAGACTCTTCAAAAAATGGTACTAGGAAAATTGTATAGCCACACCTAGACCCATATATTTTACCATATACAATAATCAACTCAAAATAAGTCAAAGACTTAAATGTAAGACCCCAAACTATGAAACTATTGGAAGTAAACACAGGGGAAATTGTCACAACATTGAAATGGGTAAATATTTTTTGGACAAGTCCCTAAAAGCACAGAAAATAAATATAACAATTGACAAATGGGATTACATCAAACTAAAAAGCTTCTCTATAGCAATGGATACTCAACAGAGTGAAGAAACAGCCCACAGAATAGGAGAAAATATTTGCAAACTCTTCACCTGACAGGAATTACTATCCAGACTATATGGAGAACTAACTCAGTAGCAAAACCCCAAATAACCCAATTAAAAATGAGCATAGATCTAAATAGCCATTTTATCAAACACGTATAAATGGCCAACAGGTATATAGAAAACTCAATATCAGGGAAAAGCAAATCAAAACTACACTGAGATATCACCACATTCCAGTTAGAATAGCTATTATCAGAAAGACAAAAGATAAGTGGTGACAAGGAGGTAGAGGAAAGGGAACCCTTACCCACCATTGGGGATGTAAATTAGTACAGCCATTGTGGAAAACAGTATGGATGCTCCTCAAACATTAAAATAGAATTACCATGTGATCCAGAAATCCCACTTCTGAGTGTATGTCCAAGAGAAATAAAATCAGTATGTTGAAGAGACATCTGTACTCTCATGTTTTTAACAGTGCTATTCACAATAGCTAAGAAAAGAAATCAACCTAAATGTTCATCAACTGATGAATGGATAAGGAAAATGCGGTATATATAAATAATAGAATGCTATTCAGCCATAAAAAGGATGCAACCCTGTCATTTGCAACAACATACATGGGAGTGTGGTCATTACAAAAAGTGAAATGAGCCAGGTGCAAATACTGTGTGATCTTATTCATATGTGGAATATAAAAATGTTGATCGTTTAGCTCAGAATAGAATGGCAGTTATAAGAGGCTGGGGAAATTAGAGGGAAAAGGGGTTGGGAAATGTTGGTCCATAGGTCCTATGTTATACTTAGGAGAGAGAAATTCTGGTGTTCTATTTCACCATAGGTTGACTATAGACAACAGCAATGTACTATATATCTCAAAAAAGCTACAAGAAGCTGGGTGTAGTGGCGCACGCTTGTAATCCCAGTACTTGGGAGGCAGAGACCGGAGGATCTGGGTTCGCGGCCAGCCTCAGCTACTTAGTGAGGCCCTCCACAACTTCGTGAGACCCAGTTTCAAAATAAAGTATAAAAAATAGGGCCGGGGGTGTAGCTCAGAGGTAGAATGCCCCTGGGTTCAATCCCCGGTACCGCAAAAAAAAAAAGCTACAAGAATAGATTTTGAATATTATCACTGTAAGGAAATGGTAAACATTTGAGATTTAAAATGTTCATTTCTACTGAATAATTTTGATATATAAGTTTGATATTTATTAATAGTAATAGGATATGAAATTTTGTGCGTACTTGGAATTTGTTATTTTAAGGATTCTTTAGATCTTTATGGTAAATAAAAAGGAAATTATATAAAAATCTTGACTTTTTAAAATGGCAATTTGCCTAAGGAATGAACATATAATAATTTGCATTATATAGTTCTTATTCTATTACTCATCCGAAAGTCTCTGGCCCATGGACAGGAGAACTGGTCTTCAATATTTGCCAACTTTTGGTCATATAAGAATCATAGCTTTACACGTATTGCTTTTTTATTTTGTCATTATGAAGGTATGTTTGTCAAGGTTTGATGATAGAACATATTTTATTTAACAGTTTGTTAGCTTTATTTATTTATAAGTTTTAAATATTTAGACATATGGTGTGTGGGTCTCTATTTGCATTCTTGTCCCGGGCGGGCCTACATACAACAACTTTATAAGGTTGGTATTGTCATTATCATCACTTAGAGAAGGGTCCTAAAGCTCAGAGGCATTACATAGAGTGCTTAAGATAATCTAGTGAGTAAGTGGAAGAGCTAGCTTCTCACCCTGGTCTTTTTGCCTCCAAAGCCTCACAAGGTCACATCTGTCAGTTCCTAACAATTACATCTCCTGCTTGTGGTCTTTATGAGGCAAATACAGAGATGGAGAACATATTGGAGAGTAGGGATATTGCTTTTGTCAGCTGCCTGCTCTCTCCTAACTACTTAGCTAGTTCTTGCATCTCAGAACTCTGTGTGTGTATGTGTGTGTGTGTGTGTGTGTGTGCGCGCGCGCGCGCATGTGTGCATGCACACAGGCACATGATGTAGGCATGTGTGGGTTATGAGTTGAGGGATGAATTAGAGATTGATGCTTTACTAGCTTCATAAATAGTAAAGCACAATGGTCTTTTATGGTTCTTTTATTTAAGAACCAAAGTGTATGCCATTGTTTTCAATAAAAAACAAAATTGGCTTAAGTAAGGGTGGATATTAATGTCCTATATTCTTTTGTGGAATGAATCAATACCTAGTGACTATTAGTGGCAGTAGACATTATAGAGACAACATGTCCCCTTCTTGCTCATTAATTTATTAATTTATTCTTTACTGCCATGGCTCTTCCAGAGTTTAAGATTACCAGTCACTGGTTAACCCAGTGATTAAGATGACTGATTCTGGAGACAAACTGCTTGGGCTAAAATCTTGGCTCTTCCACTCACTGCATCAGTGACCTTGGGAAAATCACTTAACCTCTCAGTATCTGTTTTCTCATCTAGAAAATGGGAATAATGCTGGTTTTGGCCTATATGGTTATAGGGTAGATCACTTAATGAAACTTAAATACTTAGCATGATGCCTAACAAGTACTATGGATACTTTTAGTTATTACCTCTTAATGGATATAGATTTGAGACTTTTAATAGCAAATTATTGAGATTCCAAATTAGTCTATTACTGTTTACTAAATAACATTTTAAGGGAATTAGGTGAAGTAAGTTATTTAAAAAATGGTTCCTGGGCCTGGTGGCACACACCTGTAATCCCATTACTTGGGAGGCCTAGACAGGAGGATCATAGGCTCAAGGCAAGTCTCAGAAATCTAGCTGAGGCCCTCAGCAACTTAGTGAGACCCTGTTTTAAAATAATAATAAAAAAGAATTAAATAGGACTGGGGGTATAGCCCAGAGGAAGAACGCCTCTGGATTCAATCCCTAGTAACACACACACACACACACACACACACACACACACACACACACTTAAATAAATAAAAATGGTTCATTTAGACCAATTAATAGTTACCTAGAGATGTTTAAATAATTTACTTCTGTATATAAGAACCAATTAGATTTCCCTACATTTTCAAGTGATATCCTTTTGTAGACTCCTATGAATACATGAAAATGAAATAATATGTTCTAGATACATCCAAACAGGCTGCTTCTGCCCAAAAAACACATCACTGTTGGATGGTTTGGCTAGTTTATTCTGTTGAATACTTAGAGCAGAGCAACTTCATAAGATCAAACAATATGAAATCAGTATGATTATCAAATAAGACAGCCACTGGATGATTTGAACTTATTTTTAATAATGTAAAAAAGACATCAATTTTATTTTAAAATTTTGGAACAAATAATTTCAGAGAAGTAGTGCCTTTTTACTGGGTATCAATTAAGATAGACATCATCTTGAATCATTTAAGAATTCTTAAGTATCATTGACCTGTTGTAGTTGAAGACATTTTTCTGGTTGAATGCATATCTGTGGTTAAAATAAAAGTCACTACAATTTGTGGTTCACTACATAGATATTTTCAATTTATATATACCTTCACAGGAAAATAAATAATTCTAAAGTGAGGTCTAACTGTATTGGAAGCAGAGGTATTTTAGTAAAAGCATGTTGTTCTTACACAAGTCCTAAATTCAAAATTGTAGTACACTAAATAGGCACAGGAAACAAACATCGGATTACCACAGACATCTTCTTGTAAGTACTTGGTATCCATGCCACGATTTAAGAGGAAGTTTTATATGCATTTATAAATCTTCACTACCTCTGGTTTTGAGTTCTCTGAAGCTGAAATGTTATTAAAACTGTTTTAAAGGATTTCATAAATCCTAAACATATACAATGCAAAATATCCTAGAAATGGCAATGAAGAACCTGCTGACACTTAATGTAAAAATTGTTTGCTGT
>PVJS01010314.1:0-2500 GCA_004027185.1 Glis glis | reverse complement strand
TATCACAAAACTTTAAGTAATTTTTCTTTATTTCAGTCTATCTATAAAATGAGATTGAACTATATAAATGTTGTTAAAAGTTCCTTCTATATTCAAAATTCATATTAATTTCCTTTATTATATTTTTATAAAAAAGATTTTTAGATATGTCTGTGCCAGAATTTATCACTGATATAAATGACACCAGAAAATAATTACTTTTTCCAAAAGTGACCATTTTAATTCTAAGTCTTGGACCACCAATTAAAATAGATTCTCAAATCATTCTTTTAGGAAAGTAAGTTAGAAGAGTAATTAGGCAAGATCATTAGCATTCTAGAACTCATCTTTTAATGACATGTATATTGCATTCTCTGAACACCTCAAATAGTTTTCAGAAACAGGTAGGCAATAAATGAAAATTGAAACTCAACAACATAATTGTATACTATATATCCATAAAGATGATGGCTATGAACACTGTATCACAATTTAGAAATTGCTGATATGGATAAAAGAGAGTAATGTATAAATATGCTCGTATGCTCTTTAAAGGGCTTTATGATTTATAATAATTGTATTTGGTAAATAACAGTATTTTATCAGTTTCACAGATAAGGAAATTGAGACAAAAATGGGTTAAGCAACTTGCTGGAGATCACATGGCTAAGAAGGAATGTTTACTTTTCAACATAGTATTAGATGTCTCCTGCAACATAGTTAAGAGTAGGAAAGAGGTGTAATTATTGGATGGCAGAGCTAAACTTACCATTTGTAGGTGAAATGATCACTCCCAAAATTTGAATCACCTGGAAAACTTTTATCATAAGAGAGTAAGGCAATCATTAAACAGAGTTTTCTCATATTTTAAAAAAGCAATCATGGAACACGATATAAAAAACTTTCTATTTAATATTCAACATAAAATATGAAATAGAAATTAAGCAGAGAATCATAAGGGAAGGGTATATGGTTTGGCTTCAAAGTCTTGTGTCTAGTTCTTGGGGTTGACTTTGGGGGGGGTCTTGACTCTCAGAGGCAGAAGAGGGGCCCAAGCACCAAAAGTTCTGCTGATCTTTCATTCTACCAATGAGTATAAAACTAAAGAGCTTTTGTACAATAGTTTAATAACTGAAAAACACTATCACAGAAAGCTGTCCTTTAAAATATATTTTTAAATACTAAATGTGTACTTTTATAGTGTTTACAATTATTCTGGAATATTCCATTGTACATAAAAAAACTTTAAGAAGAGCTATATGTTTCCTTAAATTGCTTAGTGTTCTCTTCTGCAAGTAATACCAAATTATTTGCCTCATTTTGTCTAATCCACCTTCCTGCTTACCCATTTGTTCTTTGATCCATCATCCTGCTAAATTGAATTGGCATCAATAACAGGAAAAAAGGAAATTATTTTAGTACTAGATTCAGAGGCCTTATGGAAAGTACAGTGGGTTTTTTAAGTTGTAGGATGTTAGGGCAGTTTGTATCATCGGAATTCTGCTTGAGTCATTTCTCAGGTACCCACATACAGCCTTGGTTGGAAAAAAAAATATCCAAGCTCCTCTGTGTAGGCAGGAAGCTGTGTCCTCCTCACAAAAGCTGAGCAATCTCACCACCCAACTTAATTCTAAATTGGACTACTGCAGTGCCACTTGTTTGGGGACAAAATGTTGGTTAAGGATGTTAACAGTTCTAGAATTTATCTTGAGTGCCCTATGGGATTGAAGGTCTTTATTCTGAAGATATCAAGACACTCAGTGAAATGAATGCCATGATCTATAAGAAATGTCTTTTAAAGTGAGACTCTAAAGATGGATATGCATCAAAACCTTCATTATGAGCTGGGCATGGTGGCGCACACCTGTAATCCCAGTACTTGGGAGGCTGAGGCAAGAGGATCACTGGTTCAAGACCAGCTTCAGCAACTTTGTGAGGCTCTCAGCAATTTGTTGAGAGTCTCAAAATAAAAAAAATAAAATGGGCTAGGGATATAGCTTGGAGGTAGAATGTCCCTGGGTTCAATCCCCAGCATCACAAGGAAACAAAACAAAACAAAAACTTCATTATGAGGTAGACCACCAATGTTCTATCCTTTTTTGATGATCTGGGTTATAAGCTTGAAACATCTCTCCATCCATCCATCCATCCATTCACTTATATCTATCTATCTATCATCCATTATTCATCTGTCTATTGATATATGTAGAGGACTCATTAAAATGTCAATTTACTTCTGGATTAATTACTGTTCTTAAGAGCAGTATGTTAAAAATTTGGCAGGAGCTGGGCATGGTGGCTCATGCTTGTAATCCCAGTACTTGGGAGGTTGAGACCGGAGGATCGGGGTTCACGGCCAGCCTCAGCTATTTAGTGAGGTCCTCCATAACTTAGTGAGACCCTGTTTCAAAATGAAGAATAAAAAAATAGGGCTGGGGGTGTAGCTCAGAGGTAGAATGCTCCTGGGTTGAATCCTTCAATACCTATTCTGCAAAAAAAAAAAAAAAAAAAAAAAAAAAAA
>PVJS01010313.1:0-48358 GCA_004027185.1 Glis glis | reverse complement strand
AGAGAGAGAGAGAGAGAGAGAGAGAGAGCTGAGGCTGGCCGCGAACCCGGATCCTCCGGTCTCCGCCTGCCAAAGTACTGGGATTACAAGTGTGTACCACCACGCCTAGCAAACCAACCCTCTTTTTAAAAAATATTTTGTTTTGAAACAGAGTCTTGCTAGGTTGCTGAGAGTCTCACTACATTGATAAAGCTAGTTTTCAACCTGTGATCCTCCTGTCTCAGCCTCATGTAGCCTTCATTTTAAGTGTGCAATCTAGTGTTTCTGAGTGAGTCTAATCAAATATGCTTTCTAAATCAAGTTATTTTTTCTAACTTTCTCAGTGTGAGAGGTATTTTCATATATGTACACACCCATGGTTATGAAAGTTGGAGGCTACAACTAAAGAGATACAAAGAGAGTCAAGTCAAAGAAACTAGAAGTCATCTTGGTACTATAGCTGAGCCAACTATAACAGAACTATACAGTATTTCTATATCTGTAGAAAGAAAGGAGATGTTACCTCCAAGAATAACTTTTCATGAGAATGGTAGATAAACAGCACCATAAACATGAAACTAGAGAGAGATGAGTGGACCACAAGTTTATATGCTCATTCTACACATTTATAATAAGCCTATATAGTTTTCTCTGCAAGGCTGGATATAAAAGATACCTTACTAAAAGGAGGTTTATTCAAAGTAAGTGGAAAATTTAAGCAATGCAAGTTCACTGGAATGAATGATAACCTAACTCACCCTAGGAATTGGAGTCACTTAAAAATTTATATTCCATAATTCTTTTAAGTAGAATTAGGTATTAATAATCATTCCTAGAAGAACAATAGAAAACTTGTCTAATTTAGAAGCACATGCAAGAAAACATACCATAGCTCAGTTCTTTTTCATTGGATACATTCTCAATTGGAGCAGTGTATTTCCTCTGCTGTGAGTAAATATTGACTAATTTGCAAGATATTTCAGAAATGGAAAGAATTTTAGATTTACAGTATAATAAAATTAAGATCCTTAAATTTGTCTAAAAGGATTTTGCTGCCAATCCTAACATGTTGAGGGATTTTAAAAAATATAATGTAAAGACCAATTGTATATTTCCAGGTTGTAACTTTTAAAAATCATGTTTATTGGGAATACCAAAATAAATTTGGGGCCTTCACTCCAGTTCTTTTATGTTATGGAAAGAGCCAACAAAACTGGGAGTCAGGAAACCTGGTGTCTAAATTTAGTCCTTCTATACAGCCAACTCAAAACTTCTTTGAAAAATCATTCGAAGTCTCATCTCCAGTTTACTAAACTGCAAATGAGAAATTCTGAACTATCTCCCTTTATTAAACTCTGGGCCCCAGCCCTAGGCCTTTAGAATTAGATGGACCTCGGTTGGAACCATCACCTTGTCCCTGACTAGCGGCTTTGTAGCCAAGGACAGATTATTCAAGCTGAGTCTCAAGTCTCAAGACCCATTTCATGGTGTCGCTGTGAACATTGAATAAAATAATATGAGAAGGTACCTAGTATACTATTTGACTTTCACTGTGTTTCTTCTTGTTCGCTTGGTCTTCATAATACAGAGGAATCATTCCTCTAATACTTATATGAATAGGATATTCAAAGAATACACAGATGAGACATCACAAAGCTTGCCCTTGAGTATATAATCTAATCCAAGAAATACAGTTTTGATTGTAACACTTAATAAGCTGTAAGAGAAGCCCACATAAAGAACTATGGGATTTACAGAAAGATGACAGTGTGCCCCCATCATCAAATCTCAGAGTCCAAATGACTTTGAGATAAAATAATGGGTTTATATATGAGGATTAATGCAAGCTGAGAAGTCAGAGCAAGGCGTTTTTATACTTAAAGATATTTTACAGTTATCAGTTGACCCCCGACCCAAAACTCAAATGAAGCACATAAAAACCAGAAAGTTCCAAGTAACCACCTTAGAATTTGTAGTATTCCAGCTAAGAATAGGTTTTACTGGCCAAGACAAACCATCTCCTTCTCCCACACCCCCCGATGTGTATTGAAATTACAGTGTTCCTTGTCAGTGGGAGGGTGACCTTTATATCCTATTTCAAAACTTTTAACTCTTTTTTTCCACCTAAATTTGCCATTAGGAGATAGGAAAGCTAATTTAGAGATTTGGGAGGAAGCTGTCATTTTAATGGACCTGATTTGTGTTTCTGGTGTCCATTAATTATGTAAGAATACTTTTAATTACTTAATGAAGACCTCAGGTTCAGAGGATTGAGTTTATCATTCTCCTCGGTTTACAGGACATTATCATTATTCATCTTAGACAAGGTTTCTCTTTTGGTTTATTTTTTTTATTTGCCCCTCCCTACTTCCCATACTTCATTTCTTCCTCCTCCCATAGCTAATAATTCTGATATATTTAATGTGTATCTTTTCCTTTGTGTTTCTGTGAACTTTTTTGGCTTTATATTCCTATACTTTTTAAATTTACAGAAACAGGATTAGCATATGTCATTTTTCATTTAGCATTTTGTTTTTAAGATACATGTTATCATTCATATAGCTAAAACTTGACTTCTGACTACTGCCTTCTCCAGATGTGGCCCCACATCTCATGATTTAATCTCCTAAAGACAGACATTCAGGGAGCCTCTAACCCCACCATCACAAAAGCATCCCAGTAACTAGCCTTACTGATGCCCTTTCACATACCCATAAAAACATTTCTTGAGGATATTGCCCAAGAGTGAATTACTGGGTAATAGGATTGGATAACCATTACTTGACGAGCTATTGCACTCCAGAATGCCTGCTCCCCTCTAAACTCTCTCTCTGGCAATACATGAGAGTACCTATCCTTACTCCTACCAGGTTTTTTTTTTTTTTTTTTTTTTGCAGTACCGGGGATTGAACCCAGGGGCTTTCTACCTCTGAGCTACACCCCCGGCCCTATTTTTTATACTTTATTTTGAAACCGGGTCTCACGAAGCTGTGGAGGGTCTCACTAAGTACCTGAGGCTGGCGAACCCGGATCCTCCGATCTCAGCCTCCCACGTACTGGGATTACAAGCGTGCGCCACCACGTCCGGCCCCTCCTACCAGTTTTTAGTATTATCCTACTTGCTACTGCTAGCTGGTTGAATATGTATAAAGTGGCACCTTGTTTTTTTAATTTGCTTTTGTCAGATTGCAGAGGATTTTCCTGTGCTTGATATTTTCTGGGTTTTGCCTGTTTATAACTTCAGTTTTTCTAATGGGATTGCTGTGACTGTTGTTGATTTGCACTAAGTGGTTCTTTTTATATTGTAGATAATAATCCCTGTTTAGTTTTAGACATCGCAAACACATTGTTTTATTACATATTCATTGAAAAGAAATTCTTAATCATATTAACTGTTTTGCCTCACAATTTGTGCTTTTGGAGTTTTTTGTTTGCTTTTTAATTTTTTTTTGTGGTACTGGGGATTGAACCCAGGGGCATTCTACCTCTGAGCTACACCCCCAGTCCTATTTTATTTTTATTTTGAAACAGAGTCTCACTAGGTTGATCAGTCTCACTAGTTGCTAAGGCTGTCCTTGAACCTGTGATCCTCCTGTCTCAGCCTCCCAAGTACTGGGATTGTATGCGTGCGCCACCACCTCTGGCTTGTTTGTTTTTTTAAAATAGCCTTCCACCGGGCGTGGTGGCGCACACTTGTAAATCCCAGTACTTGGGAGGCTGAGACCTGAGGATCCAGGTTTGCGGCCAGCCTCAGCTACTTAGTGAGGCCCTCCGCAACTTCGTGAGACCCAGTTTCAAGATAAAGTATAAAAAATAGGGCCGGGGGTGTAGCTCAGAGGGAAAACGCCCCTGGATTCAATCCCTGGTACCGCAAAAATAAATAAATAAATAAAATAAAATAACCTTCCTTGCTACTTGGGCTCCATTTTCTTCTGTTAATTATTTAACTATCTTATATTTTAGGTTTCTATTAATCTGTAATCCTTTAAATATGTTATTTGCCGAGTATTTGGTTTTATTTTTCTCCAGCATTATGTACTAAGCAATCTAACTCCTCACTGATCTGTGATGTTACCTTTATTTATATATATTTTTCCCTGTATCCATGAGACTGGCTTTGAACTGTATTCCATTACATTGGTCTTTGTCCTGTTTGTTATCGTTATTAAGATTTTTTTTTTCCAAAACCACTTGATACTTTTAGAATGTATTTTCCATATTAAAGACCGATTTTATTTTATATCTCAAGGAACTAGGTTATGCCAGAATTATACCAGAATAGTCTTCATGCTTGCAGAATTGTTCAGGCATTTCAGCCCACAGTGATCTTGTCCTCTGAACTCAGAGTGCTCATTTTCTGTTACACTCACTTCACTTCTCTTAAAATTTTCTGTTAACTTCTATTCATTTCCTGTGCTATTACTTAACTTTTCACATGTTTATATTTTGTATTTCAATTAGATTGTAAACTTCCAACAGGGAGGAATTGCTTCCATCTCTTTGAATCTCCCATAGTAGCTGTAGCCGAAACAGTCATCATCATAACCATGATTTAGTGATCACGCAATAAAATCTTCACCAGAATATGTGTGTGTGTGTGTGTGTGTGTGTGTGTGTGTGTGTGTTTTACCAGGGATTGAGCGCAGAGGCATTCTACCTCTGAGCTACACCCCCAGCCCTATGTTTTAATTTTTGGTTTTGAAATAGTGTCTCACTAGGTTGCTGAGAGTCTTGCTACATTGCTGAGGCTGTCCTTGAACCTGCGATCCTTCTGTCTCAGGCTCCCAAGTACTGTGATCACAGGCATGTGCCACCATGCCCGGCTCCCATTAGTACTGATAAATACATGTCTTCTTAACATAATTGTAAGCACACAAGGGCAATTAAAGGCTTATGAAGGTGTCTGACAGTTACACGGGTTCTACATGTGCTGTTTGAACATAGCCATGCCTTCTGCAGCAGGACTTTTTTCTAATCATTGGAATTTTTTTTACATCGGACTTTCCTCATATTGTTTTTTAAAAAGTTTACTTTACTATTTTTTCTTTCCTCCTTTATTTTTAGTAATTGTACTTTATTTGGGTTTCCGTAATGAACTGTGTGAAAAGCAGTGTGCTAAATCAATCAGATGGAGGGCAAAGCAATACATTATAATTAGGATTCCATTATCATTTAATTAGGCATTCCATTATTGAATTGGTGCCTCTGGCTTCTCTTGGTCTCTGACTAATCCTGAAACAAATTCTTTTTTTGTGTGAATAAATATTAGCTTGTAATAATTAGAATATTCATCTAAGCTAAGGCTTTTCATTAAATCTCTTTCTGATTAAGATAGCTCCCAAGTACAGACTGATTTAATTTAGTATGATTTATCCACTTGTGTATCAACATCTGGTAGAAATTGTTTTTAACACCAGAAGATTGAGAACATTAAGATCATCTGTATATTCACAGGTCTCTGGTATCTAAGAGCTTGCTGTTTGACTAGTTGTGCAAGCCTAGGTCTGATGTCACTCTCACTCCGCTAATTCAGAAGTATCACGAGTGCCATAATAGGCAGCTCTGAAAGCAACACACTGATTCTCATGTATATTAAAGTACCAAAGCCTAGAGTTACTAGATCCTTGTGTTGTTCAGGTTTGGGAATCAGTTTTCATCCCAACTAAGTTGGTTCAACACATTTAATGACCTTTTCTGTTTCACCACAAGTTCATCGTCACTTTCAAGGAGCAGTCTGTACATACGCATTCTGAATTAAGAGCCTCCACAGATGTGAATGTAACTTGGTGGGGTTTTTTTTAACTACTTAGACTTAACCATTATTGCTTCCTCACCCTTTCCATCCTTCTGCTTTTCTTCTATTTTCAATGCTGAACATTTAATAGAATATAAATGTTTAATTTAATTGGTTGGGGTTTTTTGACTTTTTGTTGATCATCTTTCCCCCAATATTCCTGTCTTACTGTGTTAAAGTTGGGTCACCTGTTCTTTACTTCTAGTCTTTTTCTAGTGACTGTTTTGTCCAGCTTTCTTGTTTTTCTTCTTGATCCTTGTAGACCTTCCTCCTTCCCCATTAAATATCCATGAGAAAGTGTGCATTGCTCTCTAAAGCTATGTGAATTCATTATATGAAGCTAAAGCATATATTCTAATTTGCTGCAGCAAAAAAAAAAAAATCCTGAAAATACTATCCTTTTATGTGATGTCAAGAAAGCTCATTGTGAAGCAAACCAAAGGACATGTTCCAATGATAAGTTAGCTCAAGTTTTAGGGAATCCCGGGGGTAGGAGGGACATGCAGAGAGTGCACCGCTCCGTCGAGAGTGAGAGGGAAGGAAAGGCACGTCAGCATCTTGCCCTTTCTGAGAACCCATTTCCAGCCACACGCCTTAGTTATCAGGTCCTGAGAGCTGCTGATCTCCCCTCTTCCTGAGCTCTCCTCTGACCCCTACCTGTGCACGCTGTTCTCTGTTTTAAAACAGTGCTGTGGTAGGGACTGGAATCAGTAGGGTGCAAACTGAGAGAATGAAGGTGCTCTGGAGTCAGGCCTGGAAGCTGAAAAAGCTTGGACCAAGCCAGGCCAAAATTCTGAGCGTGGTTTCAGGGGCTGGAAGCAACTCAGCAGCAAAGAGGGGTGATCTCGGCGGGGTCAAAGAGGGGTGACCTCGGTGGGGTCAAAGAGGGAAGTGGCTGATAAAGCCACAGCAGGCCACGTGAACTAACAGGAGGAGGAGGATCTATAACTCTGGAGAGATACTGTGGGCATTTGCAGAAGAGATCATTCTGGGAAATGTTTGGAGTAGAAACGAGTGTCATGTGCATAGGCAGCACAGAGTAATGTCTGCGCTCATGGAAATGCCAGGTCTGTGAGGCTTTTTTCAAGCTAGTGAGGCCCCTACGTGTCTTGTGGATAGAAAGAAAACAAATCGCACAGTATAGAATGAAAAGGCCTTCTGTGAGGAGGCTAGTGGTTCTGTTTAAAGACATTCTTGAGAATTGATTAGGAAACAAATGCTTCTACAATAATACCTCAATTAATAAAGAAGCTGTGTTCCAGCATGCTTGATGAAGTTTCTGAAATGATACAAAAAGCATAGGGATTGCATTTCAGAATTTCAGCTTAAAATAGCATTATTTATTTAACATTGTCAGATATGCCATAACTAGAAAATAGTCATCTGGGGGATTGATGGGAGACAGAGAGAAGAGCATATCAAACTCACTTCGCTCTTTAAATCTGCAGTAAGCACATACCTATACTGAATAGGTCCCTAGCTTCTTGTCCTTGCGGCATATCATGACGTTGTCAGTTAGCTCCCTTGACCTGCTGTTAACGCCACACATGTGACCTTGACTTCCCAGTATATCATCTGAAACTTTATCACCTCAGGCTGCCTGACAACTTGTGAGAACACCAGCACTTTAACAGTAATATAGCAGCAACTGCACGGATAGGGGACAGCAGAACTGCAGTGTCTGAAACTTAACAAAGAATGTCTGATGCTCACAGAGAGCAGAAGCACAGATCCCTGGCCGCCTTCTCTCCTGTGGTCTGGAAGACCATTAATCACAATTACTCTCCAACTACAGTCTCTTACTGTTCGCCCTTTTACTACTGGCTGTTAGAAGAGGCTCTATTCTTAGGTTCTCTCCCAAACAGAAGTAGCTCAGAGAGATTGCAGCTCAGTTTCTCCTTTTTTGCTTATTCACTTTATTCAATAAATATACTTACTGAGTTCATTAAAGAAGCACCAGGAATATAGCAGTGAATAAAACAGACAAAAATTTCTACCCCATGATGCTTACATTTTAGCAGGAAGAAAACAGACAATGCTATAAGACTGGAAGAGCTCAACCAGGAAATGAGGGTGGAGGCAAAAGTAAGATCCAAGCCCACAGGCACTCGATACTTAGAGATCAGGGAACAAGCAGTCCACAAAGAGACTTCAGAGTGGCCTGAAAGGAATCATGTGTCCAGGAAGCCAGGTGATAAAAGCCAGGAGGATTTGGTTACATGAAGGTCACCAGTGAGAACGCTCTGGGCTGAGTAGTGAGGACTCCAGCTTAACTGGCATGGGTTCAAGAGAGGAATGGGAGAAGATTGAAGACAGTGAGTCTAGACATCTCAAGAAGCATCGCTGTGTAAGCCAGTGCAGAAATGAGCAAGCGCTGGAAGATGTGGGTCAAGAGGGAGTGAGGGGATACATTATGACATGTTGATGGGCAAGACAGGAAGGACTGATCAAAGGGGAATTGTGGGGGCAGTATCATCGAGTGGACAAGGGGGTACGAGATAGAGCACGAGTGGAAGGGTAAGCCCTAAATATGAGCATGGGCTGGTCATCCATATAAAGAAGAAAAGGCAAAGTGCATGAACTTACATGATAGCAGGGGATAGATACACGGTGGGGTGGTAAGAGCTTGTGGAAGTTTCTTGTGATTTGTTTCCTCAGAGAAATAGTATAAGGATGAGGAAGTATTGGAGGTTTGTGGGAAAAGCAAAGGTGCAAACTACTCAAATCTAGACAGATGAAACAGAATGGACTACAGAGATAGGTATGATTGCTGAGCGGTACTAAGGGCCCACTTTTTTTTTCTTGTTAAAGCATTTTTTATACTTTTATTGGTGCATTATAGTCTCACATCATAATGTAATTCATAGTGATAGTGACACACATGCACACAGCACTTGGTGAGCTTTCCTTTGGCTCCTTCTCCCTTTTCCCCCTTCCCCATATGGGGTATTGAGATTGGCATTGGTATTCTCACATATGTACATAATGTCATGGAAGTGATTCCTTCATTGATTCTCCCTCTCCCCACCCCCTTCCCCTAGACCACCTCCCTGGCTCCACTGGAGTACCTCTGGTATCCTGATTACTCCCTAAATTCTGCATATGAGAGTAAACATATGACCCTTCACTTTCTGTGACTGGCTAATCTCATTTAGCATAATGTTCTCCAGGTCCATCCATTTTCCTTCAAATGACATAATTTTGTTCCTCTTGATTGCTGAGTAGAATTCCATTGTGTGTATATACCATAATTTTGTAATCCATTCATCTGTTGATGGATACCTAGGTTGGTTCCATAATTTGGCTTTGTTAATTGTGCTGCTATAAACATGGATATGCATATATTACCATGATTTTCTGATTTCAGTCCCTTTGGAAAGATACCCAGGGATGGTGTAGCTGGATCATATGGTGGATCCATTCCCAGTTTTCTGAGGAATCTCCACACTGATCTCCATAGTGACTGAACTAATTTGCAGTCCTACCAACAGTGAAGAGTTCCTATTTCCCCACATCCTCAAGACTTTACTAAGGACCTCCACTAACTTCCATTTCCAGCCCCCACCCCCCAAATTAAATATTTCTACGCAAACATGTGCCTGTCTATAGACTCAAATAAGTTTCTGGGGAAGAGAGCACAGCAAAGCAGAACACTTTCACAGCCAGGGGTTAGGCAACTGTTTGAAGTGAGAGGAGCTGGCCGTCCAAGTTCACCTGGCTTATTTGCTCTGTGGGTCTATAGTAAATGATTTATCTGGGAAAGATAAACTATATGCTCTAAAACACACGAGAAGACTAAATGAGATTTGTTTCTGGTTATGTCTTAACACTGGTTCAACAGTTCAGACTTTTTGAAATTTGTGCACATCAGAATATAATCAGCTAGTCAATCAGTTTGTGTAAAGGACTAAGCTAGACCCCTCACTGCTTTGGAAACAGGGAAAGGCAAGACAGGGAGAGTGGTGGTCACCACCGAGCTAGCCTTCTTCACACTTCTGCCCAGGCCAGCCTCACCTGCAATGCTGCACAAGAGTCATTAGAAGCTACACAAAGGTGATTTTGACACAAGCTGTCACACACACCCATGTGCACAGCTGATAGGGAATGTTGCTGTCGGATTGCTTTGGTATGTGAAGGGGCTGTTGTATTTGGAGTGGTGGTGGACTATTTGGCAGGGCAAGGTTGCAGTGGATATGTTAAATTATTACCCAAATGTGCTGTGAATTTCTATATCACAGCATTGAAAGCAAAAATGTATCATCCAACTCTGAACTACTAAACAGGTTAAATGTCACATTGTCATTGTAATATTTGCTCTGAGTTTCATAGGAGGCATTGAAGGATACAAGGGTGTGTGGTTATGTGTTCGTGTGTTTGCCTTGTTTGATAAACCCAAAGCCCTGCTTCCACTGTGGTAATCCAGTGAGCTCATGGCTTCCAAAACATCTCAAGACACACTGTCAAGGCCATCCTCTCATTGCTCTTGTTATTTTTATTCTTTGTTTTGTCAATTATAATTGAATTATCTGTAACTGCTTCAAAAGTATGTTGATTCAACTTTTTTCCTTTCTAGATAGTAGTGAGAAAATAGGGTAGTTTATTATTTGTGGCTCTGAAAGAAATAGGAATGGTCAAAAATTTAAAATATTAGGTTACATAGGGCAATCCCTTAATTAGGAAATTAAATCATGCAGTAGCCAGGAAAGGAAAAACTGATGCAAAACTGTAATATAATGCTTGTGGATATGTTAATGTTTATTTGAGTGAATAGGAAAATATTGTTTCCAATAAAATGCCAACACCCAAAAAAAACACTAAAAATAGTCCATGTGAATAAATTTCAGATTTGTTTCAAACTTTAAATACTTTGTTTTCTAACATTTTGGTTTGATGAGAATCCAAGCAGCTTTTCATAAATCTCTGTTTACACTTTGCACATATTACAAATTTGTGATTGTATCACTTTAAATGATTTTTAGGGCAAATATATGAGAAGCTTTAAAAATAACAGCTTTTAGAGATAGAATTCGCTTGATGTAAAATGTACTCATTTTAAGTGTACAATTAGATGTGTTTTGGTAAATGCAGAATCATATGACTAACACCACAGTCAAAATATAGGACATTTCCATCACTTCCCAAAGTTCTCATATGCCCCTCCACAGTTAAGCCCTCCCCTGGACTCTGTCACCACTGACCTGCTTTTTGTTTTGTCTGTTCTAAGTTTTTAAAATGGAATTATATAGTATGTTCTAAGTTTTAAAAATGGAATTATATAGTATGTTGATCTTCTACATATGACTTCTTTCACCTAGTGTAATGCTCTTAAGTTTCATCCATATCACTATATATCAGTAGTTTATTCCTTTTTATTACAAGAATGATACTACAATTTATGAAATATACCAGAATTTGTTTACATACTCATGAACTGATAGACATATGGATTGTTTTGGATATTACATATAAAATTGCTACAAACACTTGCATACAAGAATCTGTGTGGGCATATATTTTCTTGGGTACATACCTAGGAGTGTGTTTGCTGGCCCACTGCCAAACTTTGGTTTTTCAAAGTGGCTGTATTCTCTGACATTTTTTTTTAGCAGTGTTTGAGAGTTCCAGGTGTTCACCATCCTCAACAAAACCTGGTACTGTTGGCCTGCTTAATTCTAGCCAGTCTAGTCAACACGAATGTGATTTTATTTATATTTCCCTAATAATAACCAAAGGTGTTAATTTAAGCATCTTTTCCTGGGCTTATCTGCCTTTCATATACCTTCTTTGGTGATGTGTTAATTTTAGTCTTTTACTGTTTTTAAAAATATAATTTTCTTATTATTGAGTTACAAGAGTTACAACAGTTCTTTATATATTTTGAATGCAAGTCGTTTATAATATATATGGTTTACAAATTTCTCTTTGTGGCTTGCCCATTCATTTCCTTAAAATTGTATTATGAAAAGTGTTTAATTTTGATGAAGTAACAGTTTCTCCATTTTTCTTTTTTGTTTATACTTTCAGTGTCCCAGCTAAGATATCATTGCCTAGCCTAGGTCACAAAGATTTTGTTTTTTTCTAGAAATTTTAGGTTTTTAAGATTTTAAATTTAGACTTATGATCCATTTCTAGTTAATGTTTGCATATAGATATCCAGTTGTTTCAGCACCATTTGTTGAAAAGATTTTTCTCCTTTGAATTACTCAGGCCACTTTGTTGGAAATGATTTCACCATATGAGTGTGGGTCTGTTTTGGACCCTGTTTTGTTCTGTTGATCTATACATCTAGTGTTCCTCCAGTACCACACTGTCATGATTATTGAACCTTTGTAGTGGTTCCTAACATCAGCTACTAATTTGTTCTTTTTCAGACTTGCGTTATTATTCTAATTCCTTTGCATACCTAGGTAAAATTTAGAATCAGTTTAATTTATATAAGCAAGCATATTAGAAATTTTTATTAGGATTGCTTTGAATCTATAGATCAGTTTAGAGGAGAAATGTCATCTTAACAGTATTGAATCTTTCAGTCTGTGAACATGGTATGTCTCTCCATCTATTTAGGTCTTTAATTTCTCTTAGCAGTGTTTGGTAGTTTGCAGTCTTGCACATATTTTGTTAAATGTATCATCACTTTTTCATAAATTTGATATTATAAATAGTACTCTTTAGAATTTCAGTTTTTAATTTTTATTGCTGATATATAGAAATAAGTTAATGTTTAATGCTGAACTTGTATCCTGCAACTTTGCTAAATCTATTTATTAGTTCTGATAGCTTTTTGGTAGATCCTTAAAGTTTTTCTACAGTCTGTCATACTGTTTGTGGGGGGAAAAAGTTTTTCTTTTCAATCTATATACCTTTTTTGTCTTACCTTCTTGCAGTGGTTAGGACGTTCAACACCATGTGCCTGGTAACGGGTGCTATCATAGTACAGACGTGTGGCTCTTTACTGTCGCTTTAGATCTATGGATTTGAAAGGACCAGGAATATTCCACCTAATAACCTGAGTTAGTTTTTAAACACACCTTTCTACATAATCCCTGGCTGAACATTTTTGCCCTGGTGCTTCTAGGAATAGGTGAGAACCATTGGTTTTGATCATACATTTACCTTGTATCTTTATATACTACTTATAAACACTAGAAAATAAAAAAATCCATTATTAGATATAACCACAGCTGAGTGAATACTGATGTTGAAAGGTGGCAATATGAAATGCACTTATGTGGTTCTCAAACTGGGGCCATAACTCTCTCTTTAGCATTCAGACCTGCCTTCAGCCTCTCCCACCCCACAATGCGCCATTAGTCTGTAAACCTCTATTAGGTGTCTGTAGTCTTTCTCATTTTTACATCTTCCCCAACACCTTGTTATCTCACCAACCAAAGTTTCTACAAATGAAACTTTACCAAATACTCTAGTACCACCAAAGGGGTACCTTATTCGTGCACCTAATTTTTTTCTTTTTTTATTTTCTATTCATTTCCTAGTATATAAAGGATTGGGATAGACTGAGAAACCAGGCTGATTTAGAGGTCAGAGAGGCCACTCTTTTCAGCCTAGCCTGGGCATATAACTGCCATCAATAAGCTGAGCGTTCCAAATGCAGCAAGAATTGATCTTCATTACTAAACTTAGAAACCACGGGGATCTTTAGGCAAAATTACAGTGTCAGCCGAGCTTGTCTTTGCCTTCTTCTCAATTTTTTCTTCCCAGTCCTAGTCCCCATATTTTGATCACAGCGATAAAAAGGTGACTAACACAGTCACGCAGGCTATGATAATGTATTATAGCAGCCCAAACTAAGACATATGCCAATTCAGAGGAATGGATACCTAGGTGGAAGCGCTTTTCCCTCTCTATGCTTTGTCTTCTAACGAAGACATTTGCAAAGAAAAAATCTGCCCCTTAATAAATAACCTACTTAACTGTGCAGTCTTCCAACCCTTCTGCTGCCCAAATGTGGCAGCTGTTTAGTAAAGAGTTGGACAAGATTATCAGCCGTGACCTCTGCTTTCTGATGAAACTCAACAACTTACTAGAAAATAAATTCATCCTTGCACCTCATACTCCCATCCCTCTCTACTGTATTGCTGCTTTAAGGAGAATTTGCTTTGAGAAGTTTGTTAACAGTGAGGGATTTCTAGTTGCTAAAGTTTGGGAAATACTTAGAAAAGTCTTTCCTTTCTTATCTAAGACAGTAATAGAAGACACAGAAAGAATATTCCCTCCCTTATATCATCAATTGATTCTAGACCTCTCAGGATGCAAATAAAATGAAAAGAAAACCATGAGGGACTGGGGATGTAGCTCAGTGGCAGGGCACCTGCCCAGCATTCACAAGGCCCTAGGCTCAGTCTCCAGCACCGCAAAAAGGGGGGGGGGGAGAGCAAGAGAGAACGAGAAAAAAAGAACAAGAAAACCATGAGTTCCTTCCTGGAAGAGCATAGGGTAAGCTACAGCTGTTCAAAACCAGGAATTGTAAGTCTCCAAATAGAGACTGCCACCTATAAGGTATTCTGATTGTTTAAAAAGGTGTAGAGTACTTGACTTGTTTTCAGTCTGATATAAAATTACCATCTGTTTTTTAAATAAGAAAGGAAGGGAAGGGAAGAAAACAAAGGGGGAAAGGGACAGAAGAAGAGGGAAAAGATAGGAACCTATTTTGGCCAGTATCAAATGGTGTATGGTGTTGTTATCAGTATGTCTTCTCTTCGCTTTGAAACTTCCCTTTCTGAACTACATAAAGTCCATTTTCTTTTTCATTTCTTTTTTAACTTCAAAAGACACTCCACATGTTCTATGAAGAATAGAGCCTACTATTCTTTTGCCATCTTGGAAGAGCCAGAGACTTTTGTCCTGCAGTTGAGCTACAAATAACCAGATTCTTTATCTTCTCAGTAGAAAAGAAATAACAGTTCCATCAGATTATCTCATCACAGTCGTGGCAGCCTTTGCACAATGAAGAACTGGACATACAAGAGGCCTGCCTTTCAGAATTTGCTGTTTAAAGGTTGAAATGGTCCCTGCATTGATCCATATTCTTTACCCCCACTACTTCTCTGTGTTTTGAGTCCTGTGAGGTAAAGTACAAGGATACGGAGGAGTGAGTTATGACTGTTTCTATTAAGAAGCAGAAAGGCCATGAAATGTATTCTCTGCTAGAATATTTAATTTGGCCATTTGGAGGATAGAATGAGCAGGTAGTAGTGGAGGGAAGCAGTTTGAAACAAATGCTTCAGAATAGGCTTAGTCCTGCCCAGGTATCTCTCCCCATATACCTTTCATCAACCAGAGGGTCTTTTGGATTAATAGCTCACTTTGCTTGTAGCTGTGGTTGGATCCATCCTGGTTGATAAAAAAATAAATCTTGTTTCAGTAAGATCCTCAATCCTCATCAGACTGAGGCCAAGAGTACTGAAAAGGAATTCCAATTTCTGAGTGATTGAAAACAAGGTAACTGAATCCCTGGGTCATTTGAGAAAAGGCTGTGCAAGGAGGTGTCCCACCAACACAAACCTCAGGCAGTTTGGCAGTCGCCTTGAGGTTAGAGTAGCCCCATTGAGAACCCAGGGCTGAGGAAAGGACCAGACTCACCTTCTACTCTCCAGTTGTCTTGCTTCCAAAGAGAACAACAACTTGCCCCCACGTCATTAACAGTACCTCATCCTTAGACAAATTTACTTTTCCTCTCAAAAGAGAAAAGAATGAAATTACAGAGAACTCTCTGTTATATGCAAAATCACATACACAATAAAGATGGTAGGGTAGTAACATTAGACTTTGGGGCATATTTTATGGATTTAAGCCATACTGTTACTGCCATAAGTTTTATAGATTTACAAGGTTGTAACTTAGACATTTTGCTATAGTTTAGATGGTGCCACAAAGTAGATAGTAGGGCCTGCCTTCTGGTTTAGTGGACTAATCAATTAAGCATTGCTCAGGAGTGGAGAACATGAAAATTTACATAAGCTCTATTAGCTTATACTTCCTATAAAACTATAGCAAAACTCTGTTAATCAGAACATGTGCATGATATACTTAAAAGATTAAAATAGTATAGTACAAGATTAAAAGAAACTTGAAGAAATAGAGTCTTCCAATTGTATAGAATTGGTTTCTTTACTAAATATAGTAGTCTTCCATTACAAACTGGCTGACAGACACCTTTTGTTTTTTTCCTAGCCCTCTTAAGGGAAGCATTACCCCCATTTTGAGATGAGGAGCATGAGGCCCAGGGAGGTTACATAACTTGCAGATCACTGAGTGTAGATACAAAACCATGTCAGTCTGATTCTGTAGTTCTTAAAATGTAGCTCTGAGAAAGTAGAGTAGCATAGAGGAAAGTCTTCAAGACTCAATAAGAACTGACTGCTAACTGTGATACTTAATTTCTCTGTGGTTCAGTTTCTACAGCTGTAAAAAGAGATGATATCTCAAAGATTTTTATGATATTTAAACATGACTATATGCCCTGATAAGCTCCACAAAGGCAGGTATCTTTCTTTTGTTGACTGGCATTTGGGGTATGCCAATACCCCAAAATGCCTATAGAGCACAGTTGAGCGCTCTATAGGTAATTTGTTGGATGAACAATGTCTGGCTCCTACATGGTAGTGCTCAATAAGTAATGTCCAAGTGCATCATTAGTCATCTTCAGTCCTAACATCAGAGCTTGGAGACATACAAACTTTATTTTTAAGAATAGAAAATTAGTAATATATGCATGTGCTGACACTTCTAATCATCTAATCTGTTATTGATTCATGTCCAAGAGTTTTTGGCAATATCTAAACAAATTTGTTGAGCCCAGTAAGATAGAGTTCACTTTGTTAGTGCTCATGTTTTCACATTGAATATTGTCTTCTCTCAGTATCGTTTTAGCACATCTTTTTAAGGATAGTGAAAACAAAGAAAGCATATCAATTTTTGAAAGAACAGGCTAAAAAAGTCTTCATCGATAATATAATGCACAGATGCACAGGCAGAAGTGGAAGTTACGCTTAATAGGTCTTGGGAATGAAAACATTTTGGAAGTAGTACCCTTACCTCTTTCTTTTTTAGCACATTATGTTGTTTGATTTATTGCCATCCATTTTCACTTTGTAGCTTACATATGAAAATCCCTGGAACTGAGGAAAGACATTGCATATGGGTGTAACTCCTAAGATTGGCCTGCCTCTTTAATTAGCACTTGTGCCCTTTGTCCCTGTTACACAACAAAAAATAACAGTTTGCATGTCCACGGAAAACAGTTTCATTTCTACTGAAAATAGGCTAAATGTAATGATGTTTGACATAATTTTTAATTGAATACAGTATTAAGCAAATATTTAGTATACAGCATATATGTACATGCATAATTACTGTTTTGTATGTATATAGTATATAAATATGTGCAATTTTATGATCTGTGTAAGTTCATGTTTTCATCATCCTTTCAACTCCTCTGTATTTATGCTTGGTTTCCTTCACTATGTATAATAGTGTGTGCATGTGTGTGTGTGTGTGTGTGTGTGTGTGTGTTACTAGGGGTTAAGCCCAGGGCATTCTATCTCTGGGATACACCTTTTTATTTTATTTATTTATTTGTTTATTTATTTATTTATTTATTTATTTATTTATTTTTGAAACAGGGTCTCACTAAATTGTGGAGGCTGGCCTCGAACCTGCGATCTTCCTTTTTCAGCTTCCCAAGTACTGGGATTATAGGCATGCATCATTGTGCCTGGATCTTATTATCTGTAATGTTATTTATTGCTCTTTTTCCTTAATCAGATTCATAGGGTTTAAGTATTTTATTCATTTTGTCAAATAACTAGCTTTTCCATTTGATTATTCTGTCACTACTCTTTAGTTTTATGAATTATTGCTTTTTATCTTTAGTAATTTTCCTATTTCCTTTTATATTCTTTATTTTTGCCTTCTAATTTCCAAGATGAATAGTTTTTCCTTTACAATTTCCTCTTTAATTATGAAGCATGTAAGGTCATAACTTTTTCTTTTGAATCCAGCCTTTACTATATCCCTTAGATTCTCTTTTTTATTCCTGTTTGGTTAGTTCATAATTTCCTTTTAATTTCATCTTTCATCCAAGGATTAACTTAAAGTTTTTCTAAAGGAGAGATTTTTTTTATTACAATTTGTATGGAATTTTGATGTGATTGGATACGATTTGGTATGATATGATGTGATATGATATGGATTACAAAATTTCAATTTTTAGAAAATGTGTTTAAATCTTTTGGCCATCAAGTAATCAGTTTTTTTTTATAAATACTCATGAATATGACATCCTCTAAACCATTTGGGGGATGTATGGGTCCATATAAATTATTAACTCGAATTTATCAATATTCCTTCAGTTCCTTTATTTAATTAATTTTTTATCTAGTGGAGTTGCTCTCTGATGGAAGAAACACTGAAGCCTACACTATTTTACTTTTCAACTCCTATGGATTTTTATGTAGTTCTCACTTTTTTACTTTTAATATTTGACTACTAAAACTGATTCTACAGGTGTTTGACTAATATTTTATTTAAAAAGTTTGTTTGATCCATCTATAAATGCTGAAAAGTTATTTGATAAAGTTAGACTATTCCTAATAAAAACTAGGAAAAATAAAATAGAAGATAATTACTTAAATATAACATTATTTACCAAAACTCAACAGCATCTCATACACTAAAGTAAATATTGCATATGCTAAAGCACTCTAACCCACATTTTAGGTAAATTTACAACAATCATTTTTAAGTCAATGCTAATAATGAAAGCAATAAAAATCTACCATAAAGACTGGAAAATTGAACATAAAACTGTTTTGCTGTGGATAGGAAGTCAAAATGAGTCTAGGAAAAAAATCAACTAGAAGCAATAAGAAAATCAGTTAAGTTGGCTATGTGTAAGATAAACATGCAGGGGCTGGGGATGTAGCTCAGTGGTAGAAATATCTGCAGATTATAACAAGCCCTGACCATTCACTTAAGAAAAGTCTGTTTCCCAGCACTGCTCTTAACAGTGAATGACAGTTTCCCTAAAAAGGACTTGTCCTTATATGAGCCGAAATGGACTTTGAAATAAAGTATGAATCACTAAAGTGATATTACAGAAATGCTTTCCTTAGGAATTATGTATAGATCAAAGATTTTCGTGCTGTTAGGATAACAGTAAAAGGTTAAAGAGACCACTTGAAGGAAACAGAAACCTTAACAATAGAAATGCCACTTTCACTGAAGAGAGGCTGAGACAGGAGGATCAGGGGTTCGAGGCCAGCCTCAACAACTTAGGCCCTCAGCACCTTAGTAAGACCCTGTTTCAAAATTAAATAATAAAAAGGGACTAGGGGGTATAGCTCAGAGGTAGAATGCTCCTGGGTTCAATCCCCAGTACCAGAAAAAAGGAAAAAAGAAATCCCAGTTTCTGTTTTTAAGTTGTAGTTGATGCTTAACTCCTACCAGCTGATTCACCACTATATCAGTTGGATTACTTTGCTCATAGCATAAAACCTGAATCAAGCCAGTCTGAAATGTAAGGAAGTGAAGACACACACACAAGTAGAATTTCAGCAACAGGGTATGTTTAAAGGTTGGATTCTGGGGCCCAGCCATCTCAGCCAGGACCAGCACCCTCCATCTCTGTTCCGCACCAAGGGTATCAGCCTCGTTCTGTATATGGCATTCTGGTGGCCTTTTCTTGGGAGCAAGGCAACTTTCTTCACAAGCCCCAGAAAAAAAAAAAAAAAACCCTCACATTTCCTTGTCCTGAATCACACTGTGAACCTGTTCCTGAATCAGTCCCTCGGGAGGGGAATGGCATTGCCATGATTGGTCAGTCCCCTGCAGGAGAGGAGTGACCTGGATGTTAGAGAATGAACCCTAGTGAGCCTTCAGCAGACTTGCTGCTCAGGGTGCTGAGATCCCATGCTGGGATTATTTATAAGATAGCCTTCAAATATCAAAATGTTGCCTGATCCAGGAGAGATGGATGTTTTATAATACTTGGTACAAAGTTCAATGTAGTAAGTGAATTATTTTCATTTTCATTTTAATACATTTTGTGTATCAAAAATACTCCTTTCAAATTTCAGATTTAACCCAGTTTTAACTTAGAAATTATCAGTAAAAGTATAGTAGAAAAGCTCTGTTAATAACTGGGCGCTTTGATTCATTTTATATTTAGGAGAGTTCCAAGAACTGTGGTTTAAGTTTGGCATTACTTATTTTCAAACTTTGGCCTCAGACGATGCATACTGTTACACAGGTGCTGCCTTCAAGGATCTCTGATGCGCCAGTGTTGTCAAATTGTGGACCATGTCAAGTGCTTTCATTCTGTCTAGAGATTGTGAAGATCCAGAGAACCAGTGCCATTGGAAGGAAGATAATTCAACACTGAAAAGATTCACCCATATATATAAAACACAAAATGTGTGTCTCTAAAACTACCTGTCAAGAAGCAATCCAGGTTGGATAAGCAAGATTGTTCATAAAAATACCAAATTTAGTCTCATCTTTGCAGCTGATAGATGATTTTTAAGTCCAGGGTGGTTCTTAGAAAAAGATTGACTACTACTTTTACCTTATAAAAAAGAAAGAAAGAAAAAAGATAGGGCAGCCAGCCAGTGACCCTAACTCACATGGATCACCAGCTTCTACTATGAAATGCAATGGGAGGATTTAACATACATGCTTGGTTTAAAATGTTTGCAGAATGAGTTGGTAGGGATAGAGAGGAATATATGCCAGAAGATAAATTATGGCCACCCCTAGGGCCAGGGTCAATCCTCTGAGTGGCTTTGCTTCTAAACAATGAGAGAGAAGTGAACTGATTGTTAGAGAATAAACCACAGTATGCATACAACAGACTTGGTGCTTCTCCCAAAGGAGGAGGGAGTCTAGAGAAAGAAGGAAGGAAACATTAACAGCCGAAACCTAAACTCACTTCAGTTGCTTAATTATCCCACCTGGAGGAATAATGCCAACACAACAAGAAGAATCTGAGCACATGCATATGGTGTGCCAGGCTCTTGTAAGCCCTTTACAGTACTTACCCAACTGATCTTCACAAAACCCACAGAATGAGGGTAGGTCCTGGAATCTACATTTACAGACAGGTTTACAGGAAACATGGCAAGGTCATAGAGCTGATAAGAGGCGGGATGGGGAGCCGACTCCAACCTTATTCCCTAAGTATTCAACTTATGCTGAAGAAAAAATGAATAATGTTCCAAGTAGGAAACAACAGTATTTTTTCTAACAAAGAAAATGGTACTGTTTGAGCCTTAATACCAGTTGTTTTTAAGTGGTTCCTGCATACCTGTTTATTTTGAAGCTGAAAGGTACTTACTGATGGGTATTTTTAGTCTAACTATGTCTGAATCAGTGCATTCAGGACTGTTGTTCGTGGTGTACTGCCTAGTGCCAATTTGTCATGCTTTATTATTAGCCACGTACAATTACGTGTCAGTGGCAGAGTGGCACAGTGAACGATTGCTTAGTTACCAAATCCAACTTCTATCCTCTTGGGGTAATTTTTTTTTAAATCTGAAAAACAATGTACAAAATCAGCAGCTCTCAGCATTTTATTTAACACAAATTCATCTTGGGTGACAAGCTACTTAATTTAAAACTTTCCAATATATGTACTTAAGTTTATGGATTTAGATATGATTAACAAAAAATAGACTTGCATTTTAATTTTTTAAAAGTAGGTTGTTGATGTCCAAAATAAACTATACTTTGGATATTATACATATATTTGATCATGGGATGGGGAAAGAAAAGAAATTTTGCCATTTTCATCAGTTCTATTAAACTGGGTTTCCATTTGTATTATTCTGTCATTGAACTATGTGTTGGATCCGATGCTTTAGCAGGCATGGGCAAACCAGGATCTCTTCACTCTAATAGGCATTTAGAGTCTTCAAAAGTTTATCTCTTGTCTTTCATTTTAAATATATAGATGTGTGAGGGTTCAGGCTCTCTCTCATTCCCAGTGAGCTTTTCATAACATGTAGGACTCTTCTAAAAATCTTGGGCTCAGCTTAATGGTTTAGAAACACTCCCTTCTGGACAGTACATTTGTAAAATTTAGTCATAGCTTTTACACTTCTGTTGGTTACTTAAACATAAGTATTCTAAATTCTCTCAGTCTCAGTTTGAGTTTAAAAATTAAGATTTGAAATATTAAGCAAATGCTTTGTTCTTCCAGGGGAAAAAAGGAACAACTGTGGGCCTGAGTGTGGCTTTATAAAATAAGGGGTGGCCTTATAAGTGCCAGCTTCATAAAACAGTGAAGTACAAGATTTTTCAGGAGAAACTTCATTCAAAACAGAACAATCCATTTTCTAAGCCTCATACAGGCAGATAACAAGTTGATAACATCTAGCTTTATCATTTAAATCATCTGAAAAGCATGAGATCCTTTAAAAATGGCTGTCATTGGTGGCAGTCAGTAATAATTGATAGCATCTTAATTTGGATATTTAAGCCTTCCAAAAGGCTTAAAGGCATTATAAACTCTTTGTAATTGTAGGATTTTATTTTCATGTATATTTGCCTTATAATTAATTAGTAGATAAAATAGGCACATTTCAACTTTTGACTCTCTTTCATTATTGTCATTTATATCTTGGACCCAGCCTGGCCAGCTGTGCTGACCTTTTACCTGTTCCCTCTAGGGGGAAGCTTGCTTGTTGAGTGGTACTGGCTCCCTTGGGCTAGAGGCCACAGGCCAGGAGGTCTAGATTGAATGACGTGGAAATAAGCTCTTCCACCTGCATAGAATTGGGCGCCCCTACTCAGCAGTGCAGAATAATTTATTGCTTTGTGTTGTCTGGAGACCTTTATTTACTTAGTAATGAATAAAGTTTGTAAATTATTAAGACAATTAGCTAACTGTCCTTCTGTGGATAAAAGCCTCTCTCCATTTCCTTGTCTCTTGCTTGGGAGTTAACACATGTCTGTGTCCCTATAATGCTTAAAGGAGACGTGAGCTGCCAGCGCAGATCAGGAAGATGAGCATTAAGGTATAGCTCTCTTATCCCCAGCCCAGCTCTCCTCTTCACTTTGTCTTTTTTGTTCCTAACATTATAATGTTGTTCTGTACTTGCTTATCATATAAATAGATAGTATTTTAATTATGTTCAGTTATAATACCATTCCAAAGTTCTAACTTTCAAGTAAACAATTTTTAAGAAACTTGGAATATTGCCCTTTCATAAGGTGAATGCCCTCCACCCCAAGATTGTTGGAATTCTTTCAGAACCACGAATTCATAGGACCCATGTTGAGACAAACACCATGGAGCAACTTACTCTCACTGACCGAACGTGGAGGTTGTAGTGGACGTGAACATTGCTACATGTCATGTACTGTGCACGGAGCTTGCTGTACATTAGCCCATTAAATTGTTGTAACAGCTCAGTGTTGAAAGCATATTTTGAGATGAAAGGATAGTAGACCATAAAAATGTAGGTCAAATACACATTTCTGGAGCCTCTTTAGTGCTGGGCATTGTGCTAGGAACCAGGGTTGTAAAGAGGTACAGATATGGTCCTGGTCCTTAAGGTACTTGAGCTTCGCGTACTAGCGCAGGGTGGCAGGTGAGTGTCCAGCATGTCTGCACACGTGCTGTTAAGTCTCACAGAGGCAAGGCCACCCTAGGCCTTATCACTTGAAGAAAGCTTTTAGAATCCTTCACTTTGGAGCTGGACATGGCAGAAAGTTAAGATCAAATATTTCAGGGAAGAAAGCAGCATATATGAAAAGAGGGATTTGTTTTTGGCAGTTTTGTAAAACAGTACCTCGGAAATGTATCTTGAGTAAAAAGGTTATATCAGGAGGGCCCTAATTGGCACCTTCTGGGCCCAGGCACATAACGCTATGGACAGTGGGATAGAGAGGGGAGTTAAGTGAAGTTCTTCCCACAGACAGCACGCTGGCCACACCTGTTCACCTGATGGTCCATTGATAGCCACAGCTGGCATTCACCAGGCACTGACTGTACCAGATCCTGAGGTGTATGTTTTTACACGTATTATTCTATTTAACCCTCGCAACCACCCAATGAGATGTTTTATAGATACAAGAACTTTCCTTACCATTTTGGTAACAATTTCTAGTAATACATGACTATATTTGGTTGATAAGCATAAAGAACCACCTGTAAGCGGAAACACAAGGCTGTTTTAGGAATAGATTAAGACCTGCTTATAAGGTGCTAAGATTAGGCGTGAGAGTGGTGGAGAGTGGCTGAGTAGAAAGATAGAAGAGCTACCTGAGGAAAGCAGACTGGTCACGACTGTGAGCAGCAATATGGCTGACAACCAGGAACTGGGCTTTTGAGGGTTGGGCAGGAGGTAGAAGCTGAAATATTAGTTGCAGGGGAGTTTTGAAAGTAAATGAAATGTTAACATAACACTGAATCAAGCTAATTGGCACAACCGGTGACAAGACATCGTATGTTTTCAGTTGTCAGAGAACGTGGGAAGAGGGGATGGAGTTGAGGCAGCTAGCACCAGGATTATGGTTGGTGTGGGTGGCAGGAATGAATGGGCTCTGCAGTGTGCGGGCAGAGGGTGCACGAAAATCCTAGCTCTATAATCAAGGAGATTTTTTACCTATTATGAAGTAGGATAGTGGTGATTAATGCTAAGTAGACAAAAGGTCGCTTGGCTTTCAGTGCAGATGAGTTAACAGTTACCATTCTAGAGGATGTGTCATGCTCAGAGTATCAGTAAAAGAACAGGTCTGCTTTTTTAGATGCTTGATCAGAAAGTCCACCACAGTAGGTAAATTTCCACTATCGCATTCTGGGCCGGTGGTCAACCAAACTTTTCTCAGACGGTGAATGCATTTCTTCTTGACAGCCCTGTTGCAAAGCTTTTGTTCATGACCTCCAGCCACTGGCCACTTCCTTGCTTTAGAGCCAAACCTGTCTGGCCTCGTCTCTCTTCAGCTACAGGTCTGCCATAGCCCTCTCCACGAGCCATCATGTGCACCCCCTCGACCCCATGCCAACAGTGTGCAGCCTTCCTCTGGGGCTGCCCTCCAGCTCTGAATCTCAACCTCAGTGAGGTAGACATTTTCACTTTATAAGACTGTTCGGAAACCAAAGTGAAAACTGGTTTTTACTCTAAAGTAAGCCATGGAGTAATGTAGGCTGACAAATGTTTAGAGAAGACTTGAAGAACTATTTTTAAGAAGTAAGTCTAAGCTGGCACGGTGGCACATGCCTGTAATCCCAGTACTTGAGAGGCCAAGACAAGAGGATCCCAGGTTCAAGGCCAGCCTCAGCAACTTAGCAAGGCCCTCAGCAACTTAACAAGACCATGTTTCCAAATAAAAAATAAAATAGGGCTGATAGGGCTGGGGGTATAGCTCCGAAGTAGAATGAATGCCCCTGGGTTTAATCCCCAGTACCACAAAAGAAAAACAAAAACAAAAAAAGTGAGTCCAGCCCAATGGGTTCAGTGGAAAGGGCAAGCGTGGTGGGATAAGTTGCTTCATTTCTTTGTTATTACTGCTATTGAGGTAAAATTTAAACAGTGAAATGCACACAACTTAAATATACAGTTTGGTGATTCTGACAAATGCAAGCACCGTGTAATTCACACCTTCATTTGGAGTATTCCTCTTACCCCAAAAACTTCCTCATGCTCCTCCAGGCACATCCCACCCCCACCGGCAACCACCGATCTGATTTCCATCACCACAAATTAGTCTTGTCTGCATCATCTAGTTCTGTAAGGAATCCAAGTCCTAACAAGAGCCCCTCAGTGAGGATAATACAGGACAGAGGACAGCAACCTTCAGAGGCTTTGCACTGCGCCCCGGGCCCCTGGGTCCTTACACATCTAACGCTGCACCGACACTTCTAATCCCAAAGGCCTCACCATGTGCTCAGTACCCTGAGCCAAAGACAAGCAGAGTGCACTCCTCCCTACTCCTGCTCATCCTCCCACATCCAGCGGACCACTACATCACATCAGTTCTTCCTGGTAACCTTTTTGGACACTTCTCTTCACTGGGCCCCTGCCTCCTTTCCATTCTGGTCTGCTAAATTGTAACAGCCATCAAATGACTCGCCCTATGTTCTTGCCCAGGTCTCTCTACACCGACCCCCTCACTGCTCCCAGGGCAGTCCTGGCTCCTCCGTTTAAAATCCTTCCATGGATCTCTGCCATTCAAGATGCTTCTCTACCACCAATTCTGAAGTTGACAACACCAGGCCCTGCACCTAGTGCCTTCAACCTGCTTGTAGTGCCCCTGCTGCCACACTCCACCTGCTGAGCCAGCCCCTCCCTCCCTGTCCCCTTATATGTGCCAGTGGCATCATTTAGGGCCTCGTGCGTGCTGTCTACCTGATGATGTTGGAACATGTTGGGGAACTCAGGAGCCCTGTTTTACTTATCTCCAGCATCTGGCATATGACTGCTAGAAACAATCCTTCCATTTAAATTGCTAATGAGGACAGTATCCTGGATCAGTTGACATTTTTTTAATTTAAAAACACACACACAAAAGAGGTTTTCGTGTGTGTCTGACCACTTATTCAAGTCTAAGTTTTCTTTCTAGTAGCTATCATGGTAATATTGGGTTAAAGGTGAGAATGTTATGTTTTTATTTGGAGAGATGAGTATATTAATAAGAGATACCAAAGTTGTTAATCCTGTGGGTAAAAGGGCTAGTCTTGTACTCATTAATTCCTATCTCAAATCTGACTTAATGTGCTTATTATCCATTTAGTTCTAGAATGGCAGATTACTGTTTCTGGGAATGAAGATAATTTCTTTCTAAAGGTTTTTGCAGTAATTAGCAAGTAGGGAAAAACGTAAAAATGACTGGTAAATATTGACCCAAGTGCCAGGAACACTGTATTTATAGCCCTTGTTTGTTCATCAACGTTCACGCTGTCCTGGTTTGTCAGTGTTTGGGATTCTGCCTTGTGGTGTGAATCAGCATTACACCCCAACTGATCATTGCTAAAACAAAGATATTTTTATCTTTTCAAAACCTAGGTAAGAACCTTGATGCTATCCATGACATCACTGTGGCATATCCTTACAACATTCCTCAAACAGAGAAGCACCTCCTCCAAGGACACTTCCCCAAGGAAATCCACTTTCATGTCCACCGCCATCCAGTAGACTCCCTCCCCACGTCCAAGGAGGACCTTCAGCTCTGGTGCCACAAGCGGTGGGAGGAGAAGGAAGAGAGGCTGCGTTCCTTCTACCAAGGGGAGAAAACTTTTGGCTTCACTGGACAGTGTGTCATTCCACCTTGCAAGTCTGAGCTCAGGGTCCTTGGGGTCAAGTTGCTGTCTATTCTGTACTGGACCCTGTTCAGCCCTGCAATGTGCCTGCTCATATATTTGTACAGTTTTGTCCGGTGGTATTTTATAGTCTCCATTGTAATCTTAGTGCTGCAAGAGAGAATATTCGGTGGACTAGAAATCATCGAAATTGCATGGTACCGTTTTTTACACAAGCAGTCACTTTTAAATTCAAAGAAAAATAAATAAAACAGGAAGGTTCACAATGTAAAAACCGAGGGGGTATTTTGAAATGTTCTAAGCCTTTGTAAACTGAGATGCATTTTTTGCATGACCGTCAAATATTTCTTACTATCATCATTATTTGTTAAAGATATTTTGCACTTAATTTTGTGAGGAAAATATTGCTACAATTTTTTTTAATCTCTGAATGTAATTTTGATGCTGTTATGTAGCAGGGATTGATCGCTGTGAAATAACTAACTGGGGCCTGAGTATTATTAAGCAGTCATCAGGCTGTTCACAGACAAGGTACAGACAAGTTTTTCTGAAAGGCCCAACCCTCTTACCTAACAGATTTGCCAGGCCAAACGCAGGTTGGGAACTCGTGAGTACTGGCCCAACACGCGCTAGCACTTGCCTGCCCTGCTGGCCCCCCGGAGGTGAGCACCCTTCCTGCAGGTGCCCAGGCAGGTAGTGCCCCAGGGCACTGTCCACATCTTTCTACACCAATCAAACCCTCCGACCCTTCCATATGATCAGAAGCCAGACCACCCTCTGTCCCAAACTGATCAGCATTTTGATAGGAAGCCCCTCATTCTTCATAGTATCTTGTGCTGGCTGAGCTGTCGGAAGACCACCTGTGCTCTTTCCTCACGTGGAAATCACACCTGCATGCGTCTCAAGGCGCAACCACAGGCTTTTCACTCAGAAACATTAGTTTGAATTTTAAAAGATAATTAGTTCAGTTTAAGTTCTTCACTCATAATCTTGCAAGGTTAGTGCTGGTTTCCTTACAACTGGTCAGCAGGTGTAGTTTTTTTCTTCATTAAAAACGGTACACATGCAGTCGCACACTTTGAAAGGCATGCTGAGAAGAACATTCTGTTATTGCAGACAGAAACCGTCTTGTGAAATATTTCCTTAAAACATAACAAAAAAGGAAGATTATTATTTTCTCCATATGAATGAGTATCTAGCTTCTGCCATTAAAACAGCAAAAAATGCTTGTAAACAGGGCAGTAATGGTGTATCCTAAATTATTCAACCTTTGCAGCCTTGATAAATTTTACTCATAAAACCAAAATGATTAACACAAAACGAATTCTTTTCAATGATAGCAAGAAATGTTTCTGTTTTTAGTCACAGGCTTCCTCTCTCAGTAGTAATATTTTTATCAATCTAAATATTCCTATCATTGTGAATCAGTGGAAAATCCAGCAAACCAACAGCACCATTCTCCTTCTGAGGCAGAAAAAGTGTACGGTCATTGTTCCCACCCCATTGGAGCTGTGAGCTGTGCACCTTTCTCTTTCCTTCCTTCCTTCCTTCCTTCCTTCCTTCCTTCCTTCCTTCCTTCCTTCCTTGTTCCCACCCCATTGGAGCTGTGAGCTGTGCACCTTTTTCCTTCCTTCCTTCCTTCCTTCCTTCCTTCCTTCCTTCCTTCTTCCTTGCCATCTAGTAGGGATAGTGGTCAGAGCTGCAAAAAATAGGAGGCAATTAAAAGTCTTTAGCTATTAGCAAATCTGTCAGCTTTACTCCTATATTGAACGACCCTCAAAAGCTACTTATTACTTTGTGTACTCTTTGGGCATGAATGCCTTCTCTTTAATAGACATTTCTTTTTGCTGGACAGTGACTTTTACCCAGTAGTTCAATCATGCATTGCCATGGAAGGTAAACACATCATGAGCTGAACTGACTGAGCAGATCCTGTGAGAAGCGCTGGTTGGGCAGAACACTGTTAACACATTGCTTTTATGGGGAGAGTACTAACTAGTACCTCTACTGAAACCACCAGCCCACACTTAACTGCTCCTTCAAAGCTGCTGTTGATCCTTCTGGGAGCTTACTATTAGTTATTATGCACATCTCCCAACCCAGCTATTTACCTTTGTGGGGCATAAGGGTTATTGTTTGTTTGTTTGTTTAAGCAAACAAAATTTTTTTCCTTCCTTTAATGAAAGCAGTTTCTAATTTAAGTTTGTCCAAGATTTTGGGGGGTTGTATTTAAACCCAAATAGTTAAACCCAAATAGTTTAACAATTAGGACTGCATTCATCCTGGGGTAAAAATGATACGCTGTCTTTTCTACACCAGTGGTATTTATAACTATCCCCACCCTTCCTACAAATTTACCTGTCTCACTGGTCAAGATATAACTTTCATTTAATTGTGTGTCCTGTCACTCTGAAACCTTTAAATGGAAAAATATTTTTTTCGCTTTTTGATGATAGAAAACATGTTTAAGATAAAATACAAATTTTATTTTACCTACCTAAAATTCATAATTTTAAAGCACTAAAACTGGGGAATATAACCATCATACTTGATTCAATAATTAGAAATAACTCCAAAACAGGACTCCATCTGTTTTTGGTAAGAGGCTTGTTTAAATTGTAACTATTTGTGCTTACGTCCACACTTAGCCATGCTTAAAGCCTGTTTTTTTATTTTAAAAAAATAAAGAGCTATAGTTAATGATTTGACACTTGAAACTATTCAAAATTGATACTAAGATGTCCACTATAAATTGTCACTCTGTGCTTGTGACAGGCCTGCCACACCTTTCACTGCTTCACCTGGGCTCAGCAGCCGCCAGTCTAGTGGTAGCAGTTCACTTCCCGCTCACCCCTCTCAGCCCTTTGAAGGTAAACTCGGTGACTTTATAGTGTTCACAGTGCTATTTGTCCAATTGCCAAATTTACTACTCTGAAAGATTTTAAGTATAGCAAGTGAGTTTAATTATAACATGAATCATTATACTTAAGTAGGAGCCTGCAAGGAGGGGTACTGGCTAGGTGACAAGTTTCTTGTACCAGACATCTTTGATGAAACGAGCCAAAGTAACGCTAAAATTCAATCAAAGAACGTGTCGGTAAAAGACTCAAAAGTAAATATTCAAAAGAGCCCATCATCTATAATTCCCAATAAAATTCTTCTTTATTACACTATGAAAATGCAGATTAGAAAGAGATAACTGCTTCCACTCAAGTCACTTTGAAATTAGTAACTTCAACAGCACCATGTCAAGAATCGTTTATTGGTAACTAAGACTGAATTCTGCAGACAGGCCCTCCCGTTCTACCTGCACTTCAAGCTCTGGCCCAGATGATGCCCCCTGTGCCCTCTTACAGTAAAGGTTAGTGGAGGGAGCCTGCTGGTGTTAAATTGTTTACATTTCTTTATATAAATAACGTGCTTTCAGTGCCTTAGTTACGGGTCCCTTTCTTTTTCTTATTCCAAGAATTCTGCAATGTATTTCTTAGGGAAAGTCTTTTGCTACTCGCTGAAGGAACCTATGGTTGGTAAACACTACTCTGTCATGACGTGGAGAGGAGCACTCAACGCTGAGGTAGTGGTTGCCTTAGAGATGTTATTTATGCTGTAGAAAAGGAAAATGGTTTTGCCACACAATGAGCTTTAGATTAGATAAAGTTGTCTTGTACCTACCTTAAATTTTTATTTCGAAAGAGAATCTTGGTTTTGATAATTCATTTTTTAAAGATCATTATGTGGAGAACATGAAGTTTTAAAAATAACTCACAGAATAGCCTTAGTTTTCAATGTCTACTGGTATGTTTTGTGAGTTGTGTTATCTGTAATATACATCCAGAATAAAGTGGAGTAAATTAAATAGAGTTTACATGTGTGTTCCATTTCTGTTCTGACAGGAATGACAGGAACTGCAGATCCTGATGCTACTTGGTTTTCCCACACTTGACAGCCTTGCCATATGCAGTATTAAGGAAGAACAGTATAAGGTTAGGATTCTTCATTTCCCAGATGTTAAGTGGTCTAAGCTACCACAGAACGTACTGCTTCCATGACTGAAAAAGTCCAGGGGCCACAGTTGAATTCAGAGCTCAATGAATGTCATGAGAGCCTGATTTTCCTCAGGACAATGTGGTCATTCCACAAGTGTGGGATGCCAGCTCTTAGAAGTAAACCGGACTCCATTCTCCCCTTCCTCACCGCCCCGCACAGTAGTATAACTATGAAAGCAAGTCTTGGGTCAAAACCTGACAACTGTATAAAAATGTCCTTAGCAAACACACACATGAACACCATGGAGCCTACCCCTGTGAGCTGCAATGCCTACTCTGTCTTCAGTTCTGCAGTGAGTATTCTGCGTGAAGGTTTCACTCTGGGGGAAGCCTGTGGTGGTGTTCCCTGGGAAAGGGACATGCAGAGCCGAGAGTGCAGCCCCAGCCCTGGGAGTGTTGGTCCCAAGGACCGGGCTACAGGACTTGCAGCGCTCCTGTAATCAGTTTGAGCCAAGGGAGAGAGGAGAACGTGGTCTCTCTAGCCACCCACTCATGTCCAGCATGACTCAAGCAGCTCCCCCTGGAAGATGGGTTTCTGATGAGGGTACCTCAGATACCAGCATGGACATGGAAACTAATCTACACACATATGCCATATATATGCCTCTTTATGCCAAAATATTTTTAAAGTAAGTTAGTGAGAGAACTTGTATTCTCCTGTCCATGTGGACTTGACTCTCAGGATCCACACTGTGGCATGATGTGTGTGTCCTCTGGGTTCAAGCCCACTGGGGAAGAACAAGAGAGACTTCCTGCCCCAGGGCCTCAGTCAGACACCAAATCAAGTCTCAGTGCTCATTCCTGAACCAGTCACTTGCCCAGCGACACCAGGCAGGTCACACCCCTGAGTTACCACCCTCTGCGATCAGAGCCAGGGCCTGTTTCCCTGGGCCTGGACTGAGAGAGGGGGAGAGATGAGTTTTAATACAAAAATCAGAGACTGTTATTGAGAATAGCATGAGGTGACGCCAGAATGTGCCAAATGATCACAGATGTCCACAACTATTAAAATTCCCAAACGTCCCAGTGGAGCTGGGGCAGGTGGGCATGATTTCTAGGGAGGTGCCCAGGCCCCTGTACGGGGAGAGACAGCCTTCTCCAACACCAGTGGATGTCTGGGAATCCAGGGTTCCCTAGAGCTGTGTGCAGTCAGTCTCATCAATAACTGGTCCATCTGGACTCTTCAGTTGTTGCTTCCAGGCAGATCGTCCAGACTTGGGCAATGCAGTAGTGAGAGCATTTTTCCCTCCATGGGAAGTTGGTTGAGTTGTAAATACTGCAGCTTTCATGTCTCCCTGTTGGCTGACGCAGTTCTCTTTCTCCCAGCACTGCAGGCTCTGAATCTTGTGGTATCATTCATTCCTCCCTCTCCTGCCTGGACATTTGAGTTGTCAGCACTCCAGCTTTTCCTGGTGGTCAGCACAGCACACCTATCGTGTGCGTCAGATCTGGGCGCGTCTGGGAACCTTCCTGCTCCCAGGTTTTCCCCACGCCAACCCAGACCCACTGATCTCACCCAACACCATTTTAACCATGGAACCTGGCTTCTCCCAACCCTGGGTGCTTCTTCCTGGCTACTGACAGTCCACACTCCTCTGCCCAGCCCAGTTCCTCCCAGCCCAGCCTAACCTCATTCTCAGGACTTTGCCCTGGTTCACCCTTTCACAAGGTGGCCCAAGCCTCAGTGATTCCAAACCTCATCGTGTCCAGCCTTCCTCACTGCACACATTCCTTGCATGTGAAAGGCACTTCCTTAACCAGCCTGAGCCTTGTTCAATTCCACTCTTTCTCTGAGCTTTTCCCAATAAATCTAGCTTGAAATGTCCTCCTCCCTCCATCACGGGTAATCTCTTTCTGCAACGCTCGCTTGACTATATCACACCATCTTAGGTTATAGCTGCTTTTCAGTCTTACCACCTCAGCTGGACTGTATGCTTCTGGAAAGCCTAGATAAGGCCGGCACCTATTTCTCTTATTCCAAACTGTTCTGCCTAGCCACTCTCTTTGCACAATAAATTCTTAATGGTGATTCCTTGGAAGTCATTCCGAAAGCATTCTGTTCTAAACTAAAGATGGGTGCAGAAGTTTACAATTTAAAATTAAAACTAATAAGATGCCAACTCATCTCTTCTAGAAAATAACATTTTTTATAAAAATCAAATCATTTGTGATTGACAATATGACTTACAAAAATATATTAGTCTCTGAAGTCTTAAAGGTAGAAAAGTTGGCTCAAAATGTATGCATGCAAGAAACCATCCAACTGTTCTCACCATCCTTCACCTACACCTGTGGAGGAGAGCTCACCAATATCTAATATCTACATTTACCCTGGTCCCAGCATCTCCCTTCTAGAAACCTATTCCAGAAGCACACTGCCAGAAACATTACAAGATGTGTACATGGAACTCTTTTGTGCTGTATTTGTAAGAATATTTTTTTGGAAAAACATAAATGCCCATGATAGGGAACTGATGGGAGAATCTCTGGTGTAATTCTATGATTGCATTCCTCGCAGCTATACAAGGGCGTGAGGAGCCTCTACGCACCCTGGTAGGGGAGTTATTCCCAGGATATTGTGGTAAGTGAAAAGAGAAGACATGTACAGGTATGCTACCCTTTCTCTAAGAAGGTAAGGCTATACAGATACACACACTTATGCTTATATGAAAACTTTAACTTAAAAAAGATAAGTCATCAAAGTGAAATGGCTACCATCATAATCTTTTTATACTGCTACAACAAAATACCACTAACTGGGTGCTTGTAAACAGCAATTTTTTCCCCACAGTTCTGGAAGCTGGGATGTGCTCGATCCAGGTTCCACCAGATTTAGCATTTAGTGAGGGCCTGCTTCTGGTTTGATAGATGACTATTGCTGTGTCCTCACATGGCAGAAGAGATCTGGGGTCTCTCTCAGGCCTTTTCTATAAAGGCACTAATCCCATTCATGAGGGCTCCACCCCATGACCTTACAACCTCCCAAAGGCCCCACCTCCTGACACCATCACCTTGCGGGTAGGAATTTCCTGGAAATGTGAATGAACATTCAGACCATAGCAATTACATATGGTTGGGAGGTAGATGGGGCTGAGGGGACTAGGCTAGAAATTAGACTTCTCTGAATATATCTTACTTTATATTATACACTTGACTTTGTAACCAAGTTAATATTTTACATATTATAAAGTTAAAAACGGAAAATGTGTTTTCTAAAAAAAGGGAAATGAAACAAATGAACCGAACTTAAATCAAGTTTGTAGCTTAATCACACAGAGAGGAATTATTTCTAGTAATTATAGCATACATCCCTAGTAGTAAGTATCCTAAAGACAAAAAAAGACCAAAAAACACTTAAATTGCCTTTTGCCATTATATTGTTAGTAATGTTATTGGTTTGTTTTCTGAAACCATTTCATTTATTTTTAATATGATTTTATTGGTACATTATAGTTTCATATCATAATGTAAATCATGTTGACAGTGACATACATGCACACAGCACTTGGTAGCCCACCCCCACCTCCCCATCTCCCCCCTTCCCCATACAGAGTACTGAGATTGACATTGGTATTTTCACATATGTACATAGTCAGTGGTACTAATTCTATTAATGAACCTCACTCCTCCTGATCTCTTTCCCCTAGACCATCTCCCTGGCTCCACTGAGGTTTCTCCTCCATTATCTGGAGTCCCTCTGGTATCCCAATTACTCTCTAGCTTGTGCATATTGGAGAAAACATATGACCCTTCACTTTCTGTGATTGGTTGATATCACTTAACATAATGTTCTCCAGGTCCTTCCATTTTCTTGCAAATGGCATAATTTTGTTCGTCTTTATTGCTGGGTAGAATTCCATTGTGTGTATTTCCCATAATTTTGTAATCCATTCATCTGTTGATGGACACCTAGGTTGGTTCCATAATTTAGCTATTGTGAATTGTGCTGCTATGAACATGGGTATGCATATATTACTGTAGTTCTCTGATTTCGACCTCTTTGGAAAGATACTCAGGAGTGGTATAGCTGGATCATATGGTGGATCCATTCCCAGTTTTCTGAGGAATCTCCACACTGATCTCCATAGCGACTGAACTAATTTGCAATCCCACCAACAGTGTAGAAGAGTTCCAATTTCCCCATATCCTTGCCAACATTTATGGTTTTTTGACTTCTTGATGATTGCCATTCTGATTGGGGTTAGATGGAATCTCAGTGTAGTTTTGATTTGCTTCTCCCTGATTGCTAGTGATGTTGAACAATTTTTCATGTATTTATTGGCCATTTGTATCTCTTCTTTTGTGAAGTGTCTATTCAATTCAATTGTCCATTTCTTGATTGGGTTTTTTTTAAGTGTAAAGTCTTTTAGGTTCTTTGTATATTCTAGATATTTGTCCTCTATCAGAGGGATAGCTGGCAAAGATCTCCCATTCTGTATGCTTTCTCTTTAGACTCTTGGTGGTTTCCTTTGATGAGTAGAAACATTTTAGTTTAATGCCATCCCATTTATTAATTCTGGTTTTAATTTACTGAGTTGTCGAGGTCTTGTTGAGGAAGTTTCTACCTGTGCCTATATGTTGGAGTGTTGGACCTAGGCCCTTCTCTAGTAGCTTCACAGTCTCTGGTCTAACTTCCAGGTCTTTGATCCATCTCGAGTTGACTCCTGTGCAGGGTGAGAGGTAAGGGGTTAGTTCCATTTTTCTACAAATGTATAACCAGTTTTCCCAGCACCATTTGTTGAAAAGGCTGTCTTTTCTCCAATGTATGTGTCTGGCACCTTTGTTGAAAATTAATTGGCTATAAGTGTGTGGGTTTGTTTCTGTATCTTCTATTCTGTTCCATTGGTCTATGTGTCTGTTTTTGTGCCAATACCATGCTGTTTTTATTACTATAGCTCTGTAGTATAGTTTGAAGTCAGGAATTGTGATGCCTCCTGCATGATTCTTATTGCTATGATTCTTATTGCTGAGAATTGCTTTGGCTATTCTGGGTCTTTTGTTTAAGATAAAGTGAGCCAGGGGTGCTGGTGTACACCTGTAATCCCAGTACTTGGAAGGCTGAGACAGGAGGATTGCAGGTTCAAGACCAGCCTCAACAACTTAGCAAGGCCCTCAGCAATATAGATTCTGTTTCAAAATAAAAAATAAAAAAGGGCTCGTGGTGTAGCTCAGAGGTAGATACTCCTGGGTTCAATCCCCAGTAACACACACACACACACACACACACACACACACACACACACACATACACAGTATGAGTAATTATAATAATGCTGCTAGAAACTAAGATTTTCAGTGTAAAAGAAATGATATATAAATATAAAAATAAAGAGAGTAAGTGAAAACCCTATAATCCTAGATATTTCTGTTAAAAAAAGAGAAAGTACCTGCTAGCTCTTGCTCTCCATTGGGAAGGCTTAGAAATAATGACCATCAGGAGGAATGGGAAGCCTTGGTGCCTAATTTTGGAAAGCCGCTTTCCACTAACAGAAACCAGGGGTTCTTCAACAAATGGCTGAGTGCAGGTTGGGAGCAGGACAAGTAGAAGGCGAGCCTGGACATCTCAAAATACAGAAAATCAAGGAAGCTGTCACAGACTACTGAGGCCAGGGCTAAAGGACTTGGGAGCCAACTCACAGAGGCTTCACTGGCCAGAGAGGAACAACTGGTGCATTAATAACAATAACTTATTTTAGTTAATACATCAGATATAAAGAAAAAGCCAAGCATGAATGATGTTCAAAAATAAATAATTATACACCTTGACACATTTTTATAATGCTAGGTAACCAGGTTGTTATTGTGAAAATTAGTGTCTCAAGGAAAATAATTTAGCATTTAACCTTCTTTCCTATATAAACTATATTTCAAGCTATACAGTTAATGTGGGGAAGTTTCTCTTTGTAAAAGTATGCCTGCTCTCCAGAAATAAACCCACACATCCAAGATCAAGGGTGCCAAGAATACACAAGGGGGAAAGGACATTCTCTTTGATGAATGGTTGAAGAATTCATAGGCACATGTAAAATAGATGAGATTGGACCCATACACCAAAACCAACTCAAAATGGATTAAAGACTTCAACATAACACCCAAAACTGTAAAACTCATAGAAGAAAAGCTTATTGACTTTGGTCTTGGCAATGATTTCTTGGAACATTGCTTTTGGACACCAAAAGCACAAACAACAAAAATAGATAATTAACAAAACAAAAAGGCCACCCATAGAATGGGAGAAAATATATGAAAGCCATGTATCTGATATGGGATTAATTTCCAAAATATATAAGGAACACTCACAACTCAATAGCAAATAATCCAGTTACAAATAAAGTACTTGCACAGATATTTTTCCAAAGACAACATACAGATGGCCAATGAGTATACAAAATGATGCTCAACATTGTTAATTGTCAGGGAAATGCAAAGCAAAAACTATAGCGAGATACCAATTTACACCTCTTAGGATAGCTATCATCACAAAAGCAAAAGAGGGCCAGGTGTGGTGGCACACGCCTGTAATCCCAGTACTTAGAAGGCTAGAAGGCTGAGACAGGAGGATCGCAGATTCGAAGCCAGTCTCAGCAACTTAGCGAGCCTCTCAGCAACCTAGCAAGACCCTATTTCAAAAAAAAAAAAAAAATAGGGCTTGGGGTAGAATGCCCCTGGGTTCAATCCCCAGCACCAAAAAAAAGCAAAAGATAAGTTTTGGCAAGGATGTGGGAATGTGGAGAAACTGCAACCCATGTACACTTGTTAGTGGGAATGTAAAATGATACAGCCACTATGAAAAACAGTATGGGAATTACTCAAAAATTAATAATAGAATTACCATATGACCCAGCAATTCCCCCCAGTGCAGAAAATATCCAAAAGAATTGAAATCAGGATCTCCAAGAGATGTCTGCACACCCATGTTCATAACAAAGAGTCGAAAGGGAAAATCAACCCAAACAATGAATGAAGAAACAAAAGGTGATACACGCTCAAAACGTACTTGCCATGGAATATTACTCAGCCGTAGAAAAGGAAATCCTGCCAGTTGTGACAATGTCGATGAATCTGGAGGACATGATGCTAGGTCAAATAATCCAGTCAGAAACTAGAAGCCCCTCTGCCCAATAATCTGGTAAGTGCTACAGAAACATCTGGTTACTTACAGTATGTACTTTTGAGTCTGCTTTTGAAGCAACTAGTGTCAGTCTCCACATAGTCAATCCAGGTAGCAGGTCGGCCTGGCCCAGGCAGTTTTGGTGCGGGCTGAGTGTCCAGCATGTGGGGAAAGACCATCCACCCTGGCTGTCTACCCACAGGACCCTGTGGGGGCTCATGGACCTCCCTAGGGTGGGTCGCTGCCCCTCACACTGTCCTGAGCCTCTAGCCAAAGCGCCACCCTCTCTGCAGATCAGGTGGAGCCCCAGCGGAACACATGAGAACTGTGCTGAGCTCCTCTCCCACTGCTGCTGGGATCTCCCCGAAGGTGTCCTTGGCAAACTGTCCCTGAAAGCCCCTGCCTGTGACATCAAGCACCCCTGCCTGCAGGGGGTACACAGGGGCAGGGAGAGGGCTCTCTCTGGCCTGGCCCCAGGCTCTGCCTCTACCTCCCACTGAGACTGGCAAAGCTGGTGCCCCAGGCTCACCTACAGAGCCTTACTACCTGCTGCCCCGCTCCACCCCACTACCCTGATTTAATTGGTCAGGGCTGCAGCCTGGAGAGCCAGAGTTTGCAAGCTCCTCAGAGGATTCTAATTATTAGCCAGTGTGCTCACTCTAAGACCTCAGACCCTAGGCTTCCACTGTCTAGGCCTCTGGTTCCTCATGGATAGAATGAGCATTTGGTCTAGAATGTTCTAGAAGCCCTGGGTGATTTATAAGTTCATTTCATTCAGTAAATACCAATAACTCCTTACTAGATGTGGGGTCATGGCTTAGAACTGGGAAGAAGCAAAGATAAGTAAGCTATATTCTTAGCTCTTTGCTTACATGCCCCCCCACACATACACAAAACAAACATTGTTTATGAAGCACCACATTCCAGTGTGTGAAGCCAAGTGGACCGAAATGAAGAGGGTAAATCACTGAGGATATCCTATGCCAAGGCATGCTCCTGGCTCTGGTGCCAAAATTTGAGCAGAGGCAAGACCAGAGTCTCCCCGACCCACTCCCAGGCAGAGGGCATCAACCCTGTGACCACTGGTCCACTGAGTAGGTGTCGTGGACAGTAGCTGGAGGTGCAATTTCCAGAACCCGTTGTAAAGTAGCAGATGAGCACAGCTGCTCCCTCTCTGCTGGCAATGGACTCTTCCATCCTGTAGGCTGGCTGGGAGGGAATCCTCTCCGATTCCTCCCAGGCCAACTGGGAGAGGCCCCTTAGGGACCAGCACCCACCAGGGGAGGAAGCGGCAGACGCGGTCCCCCTATTGGCCCCTCGTGGGCTCAGGGAGTGGCCAGGGAAGGGGGTGGACTGTCAAGAGTCTGGATGCAAGGGACAGATGGGAGCACAAACGCAGCCAGATGACAGCGGGCACGGGCTTGGAGATGCATGAGATGATTCTGGGAAGGAGAGCACTGTGCAGAGAGCCACGGTCTGCCCGCCCTCTCCTGGGGAGATGACTTCATTTGCTCTGTTGGCCACCTTGAGGAGCTAACCCAGGATTCTGCCCAGGAGAGCCACCAAGGATGAAAGTCAGCCATGGCACCTTCTAAGGAAGTTGCTGGGGAAACAGTGGCCAGTTTCTGGGAGTGTGACCAATGCAGCCGCGTGTGTTTGGCCTTCAGACCTGGTTTAATGTGCTGCTGGAACCACCTTGAAGTTCTTAATAATTTTTGGACAAGGACTCTCCTACTTTCCTCTTACACCAGACCCCATAATTGAGGTAGTCAGTCCTCGCTGGTGGCTTAGGAGACCTGGAAAGCCTGATTTCGAATTGTGATCCTAAACTCTGGCTGTATATGGAAGTCACCTGGGAGATTTGGGGCAATTTTGTTTTCTGTGGTACTGAGGATTGAATCCAGGGAGCTCTACCACTGAGCTACACCCTCAGCCCTTTTTATTTTATTTTGAGACAGCGTCTTGCTAAGTTGTCCAAGCTGACCTCGAACTTAGAAGCCTCTGCCTCAGTCTCCCGAGTAGCTGGGATTACAGATGTATACCACCATGCCCTGCTCACCTGGGATGTTTTTAACATACAGGCAGCCGGCCCTCCCCAGCCCACCCCTAGAATGGAGAAAGGTGCCCTCCCAAAAAGAGGTACAGCCCCCTGATTCCTAGGAATGGCTCTCCATGTAGTGGCCTTCAGGAAGACTTGGCTGAGCTGTCCCCGCCTCCTCTGCACCTAGAATGTAGCCCATGCTATGGTGCCACCACGCGGCCCTGAAGGCCTCTCTCTTTCTGTCCCCAGGAGAGCACGTCACCTGCAGGCAAGGACTATATCTTATCCATCTCTGCACCACACACATACACACAGCTGGTGCATGAGAAACTTTTTTTTTCTTCCCAACTCGTTTGAACTAAAAAACACCCTGAGGTCGATGGTTCTGTCATTGGCTTCTTAAACCTTGGGGCTACACGACCTCATGATCACAGTGCAAGTTCTGCTCTTCCTGCCAGGCAAGTGTGGGATGCCAAAGAAGGGCTCGCAAATGTCCGTCACATCCAGGGACAACTTGACAGTCATGTTCATATCACAGCCCCTGCAAAGCCCAATTTCCTTATCAGCTAGTTTAAATGTCCTATTACTTTTCAGAAACTTATAAAACAGTCAAGTTTATTTTTGAAATATCTATTATCCTTACAATGTGTGAAGTGCACTGCTTTTTGCCTGCGTGTATTCCGGGAAGTCCTTCTGTGTTTATTTTTGGGGGAGTCATCAGAGATTAGAAGCCTGCTTTCCTGGCACTGAGAAGAACGTGTATTTGCAGCCCAAGTGGAAATAGGTCCATCAAAGATCAGGGGTGGCTCTTCAGTGGGGAGGGGGTGATGGAGTGGTCCCAATTTTTCAACAGTGCCCAAAGGATTTAAAGGAGGCAGAGGGTTGTTATATCTCATTTGGTCAGAACATTCTAGAAAAAGAAAAATCTAGAATATTCTAGAAAAATATTTTGTTCCTGAGACCTCTTTATACTCTTAAAAATTACTTGGAACCCTTTATGTAGCTTATTTCTATCACTATTTACTGTAAAATGTTTATATGTGTATTTATTAGTGTATGCATATTGACTAATATGCGCTTATATTAATAAATATATTTATAATGGTGTGTTTTATTCAAAATAAGAAACCTATTACATACTAACATAAGTAGTCCATTTTTATGAAAAATAACTATATTTTCCAAAACATCAACAACCCATAAAACCACTTAGCGTGAAGTGTGGCATAGTTTCATATTTTGTCAATCTCTCTTATGTCTGTGTTACTAGAAACAGCTGAATTCTCATATCTGCTGACTATCACATGTCCTGCAGCCTCTGGAAAATTCCACCAGACACTTGGAAGAGAATGAGAGTGGAAAAGGGTAAATAGTGTCTTAGTACTTTCCCAGACACCACCTGGCCAGAGAGCAGGGCACACAAGACACACAGTGGCGACTGATGGGTCTCCTGAAAAGGCGTTGGGGACCAAGAGGAGCCCCCAGATATAAGAACTGCTGTCTTGATTATTCATTTTCTTTGGCCTGTGCTTGGGCAGCCAGGGTTATGAAAGAGAGAGTGGAGTGGGAGAGAGCCAGGCCTGGGTGTCAGGAGACAGGACTGCAGTCCCAGCTCCCCCCACTCTCTAAACAAGTCCCCTCCTGAGCCTTAGCATCTTCATCTGTAAATTGATGACATTAAGCCAATCAATAGATCTCATCCCAGGCCATACTCTAGAACCTGCTCCAGAGCTGTCAGCATGTCCGAAAGCCAGGTCCCCAGTCCAGAACAACGACATTGGAGTATCTGAGTGTGGAGCTAGGCTAGAGCGCCTAGGGTAGCATGTTGAAAGGACATAGGAACCAAGCTAAAGGCACACCTAAATGTCAAAGACAGGACGATTTGGACAACCAGGTAAGTAGTAACAGAAAGGGATTATAACCCGCAGAATTAAATAAATCTCTACAAGTTCCTACTGATATAAATAATTAAATACACAAATAAATGGGGGAGAAGGGAGCACTCTCCCTTACAGTAGCATTTCTATTAATAGATGTAGAAACGAAGGAAACAGCAAGTGGCCATTTGGCAAACGCCACGGTAATAACTGTTGCAGGCAAAAATCATTGATGGATACTAAATTTAGTGAGTAAAAATATATACCGAGAAACATGATATGTACATAGTTTCAACAGTCTCTCCCCATGGGTTGGTTATTTATTACAAAGGGGAAAATGGTAACTGTTCAGTGGAGAATCTGGCGACCACCACCTCAATCAAGTGTCCAAGGTCAGCATCACCAGGCCTAAGACCTACTGGCCTCAGGTACCCCTGAGAAGGGCACATCATCGCCCCCAATACTTTACATTTATCTGATCACAAGGAAAGTTCAGACAATCCCACATTGAGAGACATTTTACAAATCAACTGGCCAGCACTCTTTTGTGTGTGCGTGCATGTATGTGTGTGTGTGTGTGTGTGTGTGTGTGTAACTGAGGATTGAACCCAGGGGCATTCTATCTCTAAGCTACACCCCCAGCCCTTTATTTTTTGTTTTGAAACAGGGTCTTGCTAGGTTGCTGAGAGCCTTGCTAAGTTGCTGAGGCTGGCTTCGAACCAGTGATCCTTCTGTCTCAGCTTCCCAAGTACTGGGATCACAGGCATGCCATGCCCACCTTGGCCAGCACTCTTTAAAAGTGTTCAGGTCAAGAAAGACAAAGAAAGACTGAGGAGTTTTTGTGGATCAAGGAGGCTTAGGAGACATGATGAATAAATGCAAAGAAGGATGGAGAATTGGATCCTGGAAAAACTTGAATGTGCTCTGTAAATTAGCTAATGTTATTGGATCTGTGTTAGTTTCTTGGGGTTGGTGACTGTCTCCTGGTTGTACAGCGGTAACACTTTGGGAGCTCAGTAAGGCGTACACTCCTGCCTCAAGATTCCCTCCCTCTGGATCCTTCTGCCGGGAGCCTTCTTCCCCAGATACCATGTGGTTTGCTCATTCATCCCCTTCCTGTCGTTACGCACCACGCCGAGGCCTGAGATGCCATCAGTTTTTCCACTGTAGGAGAATGTCATTCATCCAAGCCATGTGCTGCCCATTCACTTTTCAGGAAACATCCTCACAATCTTCCTATTGAGGCCAAGTTGGAAAATAGCAAGGGTGGGGAGCGGCTGGGCCAGTGCGTCATCTTTCTTGGCTGGATGAAAAGAAGGTCAAAGGATATGAGCCATGAGTGGGGCCTGAAAATGTCCAAATGGGGGTGTTGTTAGGCTGAACAAAGGGCAGCTCAGGACTAGGGATCTAATGACCAGTTCTAGAATCAGAACTGGTCAGTGATGGAGGCTAAGAGCACCCCCTTCAGCTCCCCACTGGGGCCAGATGTTCCTAGACTCCACCTGATCAGAGGACAGGCGTGCAGGCCTACTGTGTGCCCCAACATCCTGTGCAGGATGCATGCCCACTGTGGGCCTGGGAGGAGGCTGGGCCACATGAAGAACTTCACAGAAAATGAGTGAAACTCCGTCACCCTTTTCCGCCATGTGTGGTTTGAATCTCAAGGCACGCTGTGATGGAAGGAAGCTAGTTGGAGAATTGTAGAGAGTTGTGTATCTCCAAGTGAAGTTGCTTGCTCAGAAGAGGGGGTTGGGGACCGTACACATGGTCCAAGTGACTCAGACCTGCGTATGCACCAGCATTTGTGGAGAGTCTCCCCCAGCTGGGCTGTGGATGGAGGTGACTGGGGGGCCCCAGTCTTGGGGCAGAGTGTCTGGTGTCCAGAGTGGTAGGAAGTGAGGGTGGCAGGGCCAGTTCACCCAGGGCCTGCAGGCTACAGCAGCAGATGTCTGGTGCACCTCGTGGGGCTATTGGAGAGTTGTTATGTGTGTAACATGACCTGGTTTGGGGTTTAAACAAGAGATCGCTCCAGTCTGTGCGCAGATGAGCTGTAGTGGTGATGAGTGAAACTGGAGAGATCTGCTTATCAATTTGGGGAGGGAGTACTGGGCTAAGGCATCGGTATCTATTTGCCATATAAAAGGGGGCACCAGCACCCCATGTTCCCCGCTGTCCAAAAACCTGCTCCAACCTCTCTCCTTACAGTCCTTGTTCTGTGCAAGGTGGCCCCGCCCTCCTCTCATCCACCCAGCCTACTCTGCTGTGCATCGCACGTCTGCTCTGTGCAGACCCAGGCAAAGGCTAAGCCGGCGGCAGAGCTCTCAGCCCCTAGATCCTGCACCCATGGCTGGTCTCCATTGCACCCACTGCGGGCAGACAGCCTGAGGATAACATGCTATGGTTATTATCTCTGAAATTCCAGGCAGCCTTGGAGAATTGAAGGGGAAGACGTGTTCCATCCTGGCCAGAGTCCCCACTCCAGAGCAGACCTTTGGAAGGCCATGGGGTAATGAATGAGGAAGAAGGCTGCCTTCTCTCCTGCTCTACTTCCTCTGAAGAGCCCTCCCCTTCTTTTGAGCCCTGACCCTGGTGAGCAGTGCTGAGCTGACCCTGTGTGGTGAGCTCATGCCAGGCGCTATTTCCTGTGCTCACCACCACCATCCCACTTCCAGGACCAACAGCTCTGTCCTACATGGCCAGTCAAGCTCCAGCCTGAGCCTCCATCTCCAACACAGACACAAGGTCATTCGGGTCTGTGGGTGGGACCTTCAACTTCTCTGTGGGCGGCCTCGTGTCACGGAGAGAGCACAGGCAATCTGGACTCCACCCCAACATCACCATAGGCCCATTGCTTGGACTTGGCAGAGCCCGAGGGTGTGCAGCCTTCCTGAGCCTCAATTTCCTTACCCGATGGATGTGGGGGGTGATAATACCCAGCTCAGAGTCATGGTCAAGATGATAAAATAATGGACGTAAAACATATAATACATGGTAAGTGATGAAGAATATGGATGCCTGCCCCCACCTTTAGTAACTAGCACAGGGTCAACATTTACCCTCTTACATTTCAGAGATGTTACTATAATTAAAATTTGAAATGGGCATATTGTAGAGCTTAGTTTGAAATGCACATATGCTTTGGTCTCGTTTTGACCATGAAATGGAGTAATTGCCCTTCCAGAATGGCCTGGAGCCAATTTTCCAAGCCAGCTCGCTCTCGCTCTCTCTCTCTCTCTCTCTCTCTCTCTCTCTCTCTCTCTGTCACCTCATTCAGAGGCTCCTGTGGAGGGACAGCATCGGGAGGTGTCTCAGATCATCTTATTCAGTCGCTTTGTGGCCCAGATGGGAAGAGAGTGACCCATTGCAGATATAGGACTTCCCTAAGTTTGCACAGGGAAGAGGAGCAGAGCTGGGACTAGAGCTTAGGTTTTCTGGTCCTGGGACATCCTGGTCTTCTGGATAGCTTTCATTTGGGTCTGGAAGCACTGAAGGTAAGTGAGGTGGGACTGAACTTCCAAGCCTGGCCTCTGATTCTCAGTGCCAAGCTGCCCAGATGAATGTCTAATGGGCATTCTCTACATTCATTATGACCACAAGCTTCCCACCAAAGGACTACACAGCTCCAGCTTGGCCCTGAAGTTTTGGCTCACAACTTATTTCCTGCCCCCCCCATGCCTCTCCAAAGAGTTCCAATCCATTCACCCAACAAGCATATGTTGGTTCCTTCTACAAGAAACAAAATAGCATGCATTGAGAAGTTAGACTATGCCAGGCTATGCATGTATTTTTCTTTTAATCTTTTCAACAACCTAAGTTAGGTAAGTATTAGTTTCCCTATTTTACTAATGAGGAACAAAGGCCCAGGGGAAAGTGATTTACTAAAAGCCACTATGCTGGATGGCACTGCATTAATTTGGTTTAGAAGGAGCTGCACTCCCAGAATTTCCTTCCCAATATGGCTCCAGGTTTAGAAGCCATATAAAGTAACTGGTGTGAGATTTGGATGGCAGAAGTGAGCAGCAGCCACTACTCTCTGAACATTATCGTGGATATATATGGTGCAGACAGATGCAAAAGTTCTAGCAGGTGCCAGCTTGTCCTTCTCTCTTCTGCTTCACATCTAGCTTGTCACCCTGACTCCTTGCCCTCCTGTCCAAAAAAGGACCCAGGCTCTCAACCAGAAGATTGACTCTGGGCCCACAGAGATGGAAGCCCGACAGAGGCAGCAGTTTTCCATAGTCCTCTCCCTGAACTTTCCCTTTGTTGCCCACCCCAGCAGCTGAAGAATCACAAGTTCTGATTATTGTATTGTGATCTCAGATCTCTTCTGAAAGATACTTTGGTTTAAAAAAAAACCCACATATAAAGAGACCCTGACATCTTGGTAGCCAAAGTCACAGAACCTTCAACTTACACAGTCCGCAATATCCACATTTCAATGGAGAAAGACCCTCTGCTTAAGCCCAGACCAATAATAAATCAATGTGAAAGTCTCCATGGCAGTGTGGAAATGGATTCCTCCAGGTCAGGGTGAGAGAGAAGCTGGAAGAGGGAAGTCAGGCATATGATGTACTGACTGAACATACGGAATCCCAAGAATCTTAGCTTCAGGCACAACCTGCTTCCCCCAGGGCAGGCATACGTCGGGGACTCCAGGGTCCACCATCATCCCCTCAGAAGGGACAAGGCACAGAGCCTGAACACAGCAGCCAATGTTGCCTTGGAGCTGGAGGACTTCCAGGAACCAAGAGCTGAATCAATGAGGCCCGGATGACAGGACACATCAATTGCATCATGCCTCAGACTCGAGACCTAATTTTAGCCACTTTGAGCTCATCATGCCCTGGTCACTGCAGAGTTTGCCATGGAGACGTGGTTCTGCTATGCTCAAGGAGGCAGGACAGAAACTCTGGCAGAATGTGAGAACCAAGAAGGCTTGTTAATCCTGCTCAGCTCCTTCGCCTACAAAATGGAGTGACAACTGGAACTCTCCAGGATGGATCATTGGAAACAGTAAATGTGGGCACGCCATGGAGGCCCTCTGTGGCTGGAAGGGCCAAGCACTATTCCTTTATAAATAGAAGGCATCTGGAGACAGGCTGAAGAACCAGGGATCAGGACACTTGCAGCAGTCTGGGCTCTGCCTCTCATCATTAGTATGACTGACGTCCTGGGCATTGGAGGGGTGGGTGGGGTCAGTATCAACTGCTCTCTGAGCTCTCCATTCTCTTCCAGACCAGCTCACTACTTAAATCTCACAAATCCCTCTTCTAGCAAGAGTGGAGAGGCAGTCTTCTAGAGATGAGATCTGATGGCTCACATTTCTAGGGGTGGGAGGAGGAACCACATGTTGGGATAAAGGAAGGACAATTCCGTGAGATTTTCCTTATTGAGCAAATACTTGGAATTCCCAGGGCCCCTTGGTATAGCAGTGCCTTGGGGGACTCTTCTACCCCTGCAGATAAAGTCAGGAGTCATTTCTTTATCTTCCTCTTTGTTTGTTCTTATACTTCAAGAGTGGATTTTCCATTCCCCCTCTTTCTTCTTCCCTTTTCTCTGGCCTCTTGTATTACCTCTTTTTTCAAATACACCTCTAACTGTTCTCTTCTTCTTGTCTTCTTCTTCCACCATCATCATGAGAAAAAGTGAGAGCTGATGGTAGAACTGGCACCCAGAGAGGGCAGTGTCTTGTCTAAAGTCACACACCTACAACTTACCGAGCTCCTCACTGTGCACCACTCACCCTGCCCCTTGGAACTGTCATGCCACCTCTGGAAGGAAGATTGATTATTCCTACTGGGAACATCCTGGAGACAGAATGGGAGAGACAGAGTAAAGGGAGACTTCCAAAGGCCACCAGGGATGCGGAGGACACATGCTCACGAAGTTTCTGGTCAGTATCTTCTAAACTAGAGAAGGTAAGGCCTTCGTGATGAGAAAGACAAGGGAAGGGGGAAATAGCTGAAGTGACATGAGAAGATCTGGCTGGATAGAGTGGGAGGAGCCTGCTGACCGTAGAGCCTGAAAAGGAAGTGGGGTGGGGATAAAAGGGTATTTCCCATGATCAACAATGAAATCATGGCATCTACTATGCTATTTGGCCAATGAGGCTCACACTCTGAAGTCTCTTTTTATTCCAGGTCTCCAAATTGTTTGACAGTCATCCTTGGTATCTTTCCAGAGAAGGGACCAGCCTGGGGTTGTAGCTTTTTTTTTTTTTTTTTTTTTTT
>PVJS01010312.1:0-48361 GCA_004027185.1 Glis glis | reverse complement strand
GAGAGAGAGAGAGAGAGAGAGAGACGGAGGGAGAGAGAGAGAGAGAGAGAGAGAGAGAGAGAGAGCTGAGGCTGGCCGCGAACCCGGATCCTCCAGTCTCCACCTCCCAAAGTACTGGGATTACAAGCGTGCGCCACCACACCCAGCTCTCCATTTTAACTTCCTAGGGTCTATTTTCCACATTTGTCAGATCATGCTCTTATCTATTCTAAAACCTTCAATGACTTCTGAATGGGAGGACATGAAAACCTTTCCTCTATCCTCTTAGGTTCAGTGACTCAGGTCTGTAAGTTAGACTTTACAGAGACAGATTAACAGGTAAAAATGAAATTAATTTATATACACAACATGCAGATACAGAACCCAATGATGGGTCACTCAATGTGGTGGTTAGATTTGGGCTCATATACCATCTTAACAAAGGGTAAAAAATTTGTGCGGAATTGACAATCAATGGAGAAGGGTTTGGGTTTCTAGGAGAAGTAAATTGTGGGAAGGTAAATATATGGGGGGAAATTAATGGAAACTAAAAGTTATTCTGGTATGTTTTGTTTGTCCAGACCCACGTTGGTGCTGGTTTTCCTTCTCTAAGAATAATGCCTATTTTCCTCCTCCTGATATGAGAGAGGGGAGGAAGAAAATCTTCATAAAAAGAGATTTATGTTTGGCTGTTAAACAACTGGGAGGAGGACAAAGAACTATTTTTGTGTTTACTGCTTACTAATTGCCTTCAGCACAAAACAATCCTAATGCCCAAGTGACACATTTCAGGGTACATATTCTGATCATCACTGATTTCTCTTACAATAAAATCCCATGCCTGTTCTATCGCCACAAGTCACTTATCCTGACTTTCTGCATTTCCTTGGGCCTCCTTCCTTCCTTCTCCCCTCAAGCCCAGTTTATCTACTCTTGCTCTTGTCTACAGGATGAGCCCTTACTACTTCAGGGCACTTGCTTCTCCTTGCTTGAAACACTTCCTTCACATAACTGCCTGGGTCTAGTACCCATTTCATTCAGGTCTCCTCTTCAATGGTGCCTATTGAAGTAGCTTGCCCTGACCACCTGTTATCAGTATCTTTTTCAAATCTTTTCCTTCTTTGCTTTTCCTGGAACTTATCACCATCTGCATACGCTCTATTTTCATTACTCTACTCTATACTTGCCATTCACAGCAAGGGTCATAGGAGCTCATTAAAAGCATGTGTTTTTTTTTTGTTGTTGTTGTTCACTGCTATAGTGACAGTGAGTAGAATAGTACTTGCCATAAACTAGTTAGTCAATATTTCTATTAAATGCATAAATGAATGAAAGTCAAATAATTACTTGGATAAATATAGCCTTCATTCTGGCAATTCTTCCCAGAAAAATACCATGTTTGATGTTTTATATAATTATTAGCATTTTCCAATTTTTGAGGCTATAAAGTTTACAAAAGCAGTACATGCATACATAGATTCTGAGAAACATTAATTAATACCCATCCATCTGGTAGAGGCCAGGATAGTAGAATTAGCAGAAAAGCCTGTATGCTTATATTTCCTAGATCTATGTCTTTTTTTCTTTGCATTTCTTTTGACCAGAATGTAGAAAACAAAACTGCATTTAAATTCTTATTTCCTGAAGTGTTTTGGGCCATGTCTCTGTGTCTGTAGGGTTGGTATGATGATTAAAGGAGATATTATATCTAATCATCTTAATAAAGTGTTATATACAAAGGAAGCACTAAAGAGTGGTAATTATTGTCAATATCAATATTTATATAATGTTAGTTAGTGGTTAGTCCTCCTTGTAATTCATAGAAGACTAAAGAGCTTGTGCATGAAACACTTCAGGATATGAAGTCCATAGCAGTCTACATTCATCACCAAACTATATGAACTGGACTGACAATATATATCACGTCAACTTAAAAATAATATATAATTTGTTCTGATTTTCTCATAGGAAAGGAGGATTCATGGGAAGTAGAATCAAAACAAAAGATGCCTTTCGAGCACTTGAGAAAAGCGAGACATCAGCAGGTGCACATTGAGAATAAGTCATGTCCTCAAAGTCATGTTCTAGATTGGTAACTAGGATGTTTCCATTAATAGATCAAGAGAATATAAAATTTACATGAATGTGTGTGTGTGTGTGTGTGTGTGTGTGTGTGTGTGTGGTACTGGGGATTGAACCCAAGGGTTCTACTTCTGAGCTACACCCCCAGCCCTATTTTATTTTTATTTTGAAATAGAGTCTCACTAGGTTGCTGAGGGCCTGGCTAAGTTGCTGAGGCTGGACTTGCATCTGTGATCCTCCTGTCTCAGCCTCCAAGTACTGGGATTACAGGCATGCGCCACTATGCCTGGTTTATATGAACTTCTTGATTTACATAATCTCCTATGATAATTTGGAGGTTCCATTTGGGAAAACATATGGCATAAGAATAAGGAAATGCAGATTAAGTGGCTGAAATGTGCGTCAACAATGTTGATTTTCAATAGATCAATATTACTATGAAACAGTCCTCTCATGGTATTCCACAGGGTCTATATTAATATTTGACCCAAATATAGGAAGAAAGTTTTATTAAATTTGGATGTAGCAAAAATTGTTAGAGATTGTTAAAATTAATAGTGGAATAGAATTTCAAATTGATTTCTGCAAACAGCTACATTGGACTGAATGAAACAAAATGAAGCACCCTAGGTTCCCTGAGTATGGATTGCTGAGTGAGATTCCCAGCAGTTCATATGAAAAGACTTGGGGCCATGAAAGAAAACCACAATATTGGAAATCTCTCAGAACTTAGTGCAGGATCAGGGGCTTTTCATGCCTGTATGGTCTTGGGCAAGTTATTTAACCATTTTGGACTTCAATTGCCTATCCTCAAAACAGAATAATGATTTTCAGAAATTCTGAGTTTGTGGAGCCATGATATTTTTGACAGATATCTAACTTTTGCTGCTTCCCTATTTATTTTTCCTTTTTCTTTTCTCTATTCCACCTTCTAGTTGGCGTATGCTCATAGCTTCTGGGATGATGGGGCAGAGGAGAGAACAGAAAGCATTCAGAATGTCTAGATTTTGTTTTTCATAACTTTAAGCACAAAAGAAACCAAGAGGAGTTGAGGTACAGATAAATGTGAGGTACAGAAGAGAAAGCAAAGCTATCTCTCCTCAGTCAGGGTAAAAGGGAAAAAAAGACAGGATGGGGTGGGAGAAGGGTGGTTTGCGATATCAGTTTCTGAGTGGTTCCCAGGGGTCCTACACCCTGCTTCTCAGACAGAGACCTAGGGAGGAGGGAAGGTCACAGAGAGAGAGGGCTGCTTAAAGAGATTAGACCCACAAAGACTGTGACAGGCCATCAGGAAGTAAGAGAGGGCCTGGAAGAGCCTCACTGACTGGAGTGACATCCCATATGGACTATGTCCAGGAGCTGGACAGGTTGATATTGACTGATACAGAGAAGTCAAATATCAGCTTTCTTCTACCCTCTCTACCGAAAAAAAGCAATATACCTGGTGAAAGGAGAGGATGCAAGATTGATTAAGGAAAAATAGGAAGTTAAAACATAAATTTTCAACTGGGCTGAATTATTTACAAGATACATTTCTGTGTGTGTGTGTGTGTGTGTGTGTGTGTGTATACACATTACTGGGGATTGAACCCTGAGGCATTCTACCTCTGAGCTATATCTCCAGCCATTTATTTATTTATTTACTTATTTATTTATTTATTGTTTTGAAACAGGATCTTTCTACGTTGCTGAAAGTCTCGCTAAGTTGCTAAGGTTAGTCTTGAACCTGTGATCCTCCTGTATCGGCCTCTCAAGTACTGGGATTACAGGTATAAGCCGCCACACATGACTTAAGACACATTTCTTGTATGTGATATGTAGAACAAAATTTATATACTCTCTGATATGAGGTAGCTCAATTTATTATGACTACATCTATTCCTGTTATACATACTTTATGTGTGTGCTCAAAAAGTCAATATTAACTTTCATTTACACAAGAGTAATATCCAGCTCAGGAAAGATAAGGATCTCACAGTTACTAGGAGTGAGGTTTGAGGACATGGTAAAGAAGGTCAATGTTGACTTATATGTGGAGGAGCCAGACATTGAACGGTTAAAGTAATTCAGGCTGTGGACATGGAATAAGGGAAGACTGAGGAGGGAGACTATAGTTGTCTTCTGATATTTGAAAGACGTATTGTGGAAGATAGAACGTCCTTGTTCTGCATAGTCGAGTGTTCACCCATGTTAAGGGATTCAAACAGATGTCCAATATTCTTCTTGTCTGGAATGCTGCCAGAAGATTCCTGTATGCTGAGGAATGTGGTCCTGGCACTTCAGTTTTCGGATGATGTGATACGTGGGGGCAGGCGGAGGCAACCGACGATAGCAGATTCCAGGAAATACACTGAGTTCCTGCTGTCCTTAGCTCACTGAATCTGTCTAAAAGCTCTATGGGTTAAACATTATAAGCACTGTTATTCTTATTTTACAAATCAGGTTTGCATGTACATAGCAAACTATCAGAGTCCAAGGTACTGGTAAATTGCAGGGCCAAGTTATGAAACCTAGGTTTATTGTATTAAAAGATCATGTACTTTCCTTCCACCATATGCTCCATTTCTCTAACATGCTCCTTCAAAGATAACGAACGATTCCTCAGTTTGAGGACAGAACTGTCAAAATATACAGATGTTACTAATGTACTGACTGATGACAGGCACAAGCAAATGAAAATACTTTAGGTGTGATTCATATGGTTCTATAGAAAAAACAATGTATTAAATATGAACATAATTTATATTATGCTAATATTTAATAGCACATGTAAATAATCTATCTTCTAGAAAAATGTCAGTTGACTGTGATTAATGTGATTAATGTGGGTTAATTTTTCATGGGTTGGCCATGGTGCCCAGATCATCATTCTGAATGTTTCTGTGAAGGTGTTTTTTGGATGAGATTAACATTTAAACCTTTGCAGAATGTCCTCCAGATTCATCTATATTGTCACAATGACGGAATTTCCTTCTGTAAGGCCAAACAGCATTCTATAGTGTATATATTGCATTTTCTTTATCCATCCACCTGTTGAACAGAAAGACAAGTATCACACAATCTCATTTATATGTCAAATATAAAAGTTGAACTCAGAGTAAGTACAGAGTAGATTGGTGGTTACTAGAGGTTGGGGGGTGGTGAGAATGAAGACAGTTGGTCAAAAGGTAGGGGGTTTCATGAGGCAGGAGGAATATGTTTTTGAGATCATTGGTACCACACAATGACTAAAGTTAATGTACATTTCAAAGTTACTGAGAGTAAATTTCAAGCATTCTCACCACAAAAAAAGATATGTATGAGCCGGGCGTGGTGGCGCACGCTTGTAATCCCAGTACTTGGGAGGCAGAGACCGGAGGATCCAGGTTCCCAGCCAGCCTCAGCTACTTAGTGAGGCCTCTGCAACTTTGTGAGACGCGGTTTCAAAATAAAGTATAAAAAATAGGGCTGGGGATGTAGCTCGGAGGTAGAAACCCCTGGGTTCAATCCCCGGTACTGCAAAAAAAAAAAAAAAAAAAAAGATATGTATGTGAAGTGATGGATATAGATGCTAGTTTGACTTAATTTATTCCATGTTATATTCATAAATCAAAATATCACATGAATGTATATAATTATTACTTGTCAATTAAAAATGAAAATAAATTTGAAAAAGTCTTGATAAAAACGGTCTTTGAATCCAGCAGATTATTGCTTATAATGTAAATGAGCGTCATCCAGTCATTTGCAGGCCTTGTTAGACTGACTTCCCCCAGGCAAGAGAGAATTCTGCCAGCAGGCTGCCTCCTGGCTTCCACTACAAGTCTTCCCTGAGACTCCAGCCTGCAGGTCTACTCTACAAATTTTGGACTCACACCTCCACAATTATCTGAGCCAATTCCTTGAAATAAATTTCTCTATGTACATTTACACATCTGGTCGGTTCTGTTTTTCTAAAGAACACTGGATAATGCTTATCTATCTATCTATATATCTCTATATCTATCTATATATTCATAATCTTTATTTGCCTTCAGGTTCATAGTTACTTCTAGCTTTAAAATTCTGTGTGTGAAACAAAGCTATGTAAGGGCTTGGAAACAGATCCTTCCCCAGTCAAGCCTTCAGAGGAGAACACAGCCTTAACCTCTACTTTGATTGACACTGAGCTAAGAAAAACGCAGACTCCTGACCCACAAACCATGAAATGATGTTGCTTTAATTTTTTTCCCTTGGCACAATCTGTTATAAAAGAATCTGACTTGAATTGGGAGTCTGGGGACCTGGTCCTAGCTCCTTGTCATCTCTAAGTAGTTTGTGAAGACCTTGCTTCTCTGGGTCTCATGTTCCTACCTGTAATACCAGAAGGTGGGACAGAGGAACTTCAGCTTCCCTTGAATGCTACAATTCAATGTCTCTATTAGTTCTTCTGTTTGTTCATCAAAATACATACTGATAAAAGCCACAAGTAGAACACACCCTGGCCAGTCGGGCCCCTGGATTTGGTGGCAGCAGTCCAGCTTCCTTTCTGCCTGAAACTATCTGTTCTCAAATCCTGCTCTACCTCTTTTTCCCCCATGACAACAGTTTCTATCACTAGTCAAGCAAGGTGAAGGAATGTCCAGGGCACTTCTGTGTACAGCGGTGTGAGCACACCGCACAAGCTGGCTGTGCAGGCTCGGCGCCTACACAGATCTGGCGTTAGAAGGGTTGCCTCTAGTGTTTTAAATGAATTGCTCCTGCCAACATACAACGGGAAGGGCCCCTCTTATAAGTGTGACCCCATTCTCTTCTCTCCAAGGAGGTGTGTCCATATCCCTTTGCCAGGCAGATACGGTATAGGCACAACACAGAGCAGGCAGCCGACTGAAATCAAAGGTTCCTCAATGAGTAGCTGGATTTGCACTGACAAATCCCACTTTAACGATGTGTTAGAATCTCCCCGGCCCCCTGCAAATAGCCATCATCATTATTATTATTGTTGTTGTTGTTGTTTTGTTGTTGTTGTTTTTAATGGAGGTGGTTGTGGTGGGAGAGAAAGACAAAGAGAAGAACGAGGAGGACAAAAGTAAAGTGGGCGCTGGCCAGGGAGCTGGTGGCGGGTCCTCGCGCGGGGACCCCGTGGGCCGGAGCACAGCCGGCCGGGCAGGCAGCCCCTGTCTTGGGAACTTCTCCTTTCTGTCACCCAGGGTCTCCACAGAGGCGCTCGCGGCTTCTGGTGACCTCCGGGTCCGCCCGTCCCCTCCCCGTCCGGGAGCCGCGCCCGGCCCTGTGCCAGTCTCCAGCGCGCCTCCCGGGCCTCCCCACTTTCTGCTCGCTGCGGGCGCGGGGAGCCGGGGTCCCGCCCCGCGGGGCGACTTCTCCCTCGCCGCGTCGGGCCGACGGTCCCGGGTGGGCGGCCGTGCGCTCGGGACGGGGCGGCCCCAGGGCGGACACCCAGGCCGGGCCGGGGCGCGCGGACAGCGGGGCCGCACCTGAGCCCCGTCGGATCCGGGTCCGGGGCGCAGGGCGCGGCCAGTCCCGACCTGCAGGCGCCGCGGCCTCCCTCCGCAGCCTCCCTCCGCGGCCTCCGCAGCCTCCACTCGTGCGGGGAGGAACCTGCCGCCGCCGCCCGCGGGTCCACCTTGCGCCGCCCCGAGCGCGGGCGTGCAGCGGCTGCCCGGAAACCCCGGGGAACTCTCCAGAAAGGGCGTGACCGGGCGGCGGGCGCGCGGGGCGCACGGGGCGCGGACCCTCGCCGAGCCGGGGCGGTGCGCGCCGCTGGACCATGAGCCGGGGGCGCGGGGGAGCTCCGCGCCGGGATGCCGCATGTAAGTGTCACCTCGCTCCCGCCGCCCCCTCCCCGCCGCCCCGCGATCCCGTGGAGCACTTCAAAGGCACTGACATAATAAACCGGTTTGTCTTCACTCGGCCCGGGAGGCACTGGGGAGTGAGGAGCTGTGACCTGTGTGCGCGACTCGCTCCCGCCTCCCCCAGCGAGAGGTAGACCTCGCATTTGGGCGGTGTGAAGCATAATAAAAAGGGCAGGGTTTCAAGAATGGGGAAAACGTGTTTTCGATTCGAATTAAACCAGGAGTAACAGGCACCGCGGATCCATCCAGCGCCCTGGTCCTGCCGAGCGAGGCGCTCCGGGATCCGCACCTGGGGACCTGGAAGGTACCGGTATGCAGGGGAAATGTTGATTTTGCTTATTGTCACCTTGGCCTGTACAACTTATTGGGTCTTTGGGGCATCTAGATGATGTTTTTCTTTTCTTTTTTCTTTTTATTTAAGAACGTAGAAACTGCGCTCACTGCACTTTGTAAACAGTTATGAGGAGTATGTCGTTTTGCGTGATAGGGACATCTTATGGAATTTTAAGTGGGAGATGGGGCGGCGGGGGGGGGGGACTGAAACCTTTAGAGAAACGTAAAAAGTTTTGCTTCTATGGAATTGTCATCCAAGCGCTGAGGTGCCTGAGAGCGACCTGGAGGCAGGGCTGCTGAAGATTGCCTTTCAGAATGGAAAAAGGAAGATTGTTCTCAGAAGGGCCCAGCGTATTTTTGTGGCCAACCAAGCAGTTACTTTTTCTTGTGATATGTAATTTTCCTTCTGGAGTTTTATTTATTCTTGGGCAGGCACCCTGACAGACATGTTACCCACTTCCATTAACTAACAGTACAAAAATTTCTAGAACTTGACATGCACCCTCCCTCCACCAGCTGCTGAATCCTTACTGTTTCCACTTGAATTTCCTGTCCGTTTAATACCTTGAGAAAAGACCTTACCCTTCAGTCCTCTTTCCCCTCCCTGCACTGTCTACTGCCGCTCCCACCTCAACACATGCTTTTAAAATAGGAGAAAGACAAGTGCCCCCAAGTCTGGCACTCCGGCAGCTCTGTTCTTGGTAGTGCGCAGTGTGGTTAGAAATGAACCATGTAGTTTAGTTAAAACTGCATGTGAAGTAATTCCACACCTGTGAGTTGTAAAGTTTCATTTATGCCAATGGAATCTGCGAGGTATAACTTGAAAGAATTTATTCTGGGTTACAGCCAATAGTCTAATGTAAGACTTGTTCTCTATACAGGCAACATGTTTTGAATGAATCTGAGTTTGTTTTCAACTTCAGGTTTTTTTTTAAACATACTAGGGTTTTTAACAGCAGATATATGTCCAGTTTCCTTTCAGCCCCCCTTGATATTGAGATCTTATGGGGAAAAATATATAACACATAAAACATGAATACAGTTTTTTTAAAATAAAGGATGTGAGACTGATCAACTGGTAATATTAAAAAACTGATAATGAAATTAAGTCATGTAAGTCCACTTGAATTTCATTAATTAAAAGTCATATTTCTTATTAGGATGAAAGCATGAATATTAAATTATACAGGGTTTAGTACCTTCATTTGAGTTTCTTTATTGAGCTATTATGACTGAAAAATTTTCCATGTCTTTCCAGATTGTAACTGATTTTCTTATTTATAATATTTATGGAATGGTTTAAGATGTTCTGATTCTTTTTAGATATTGGCATGTTAGAATATATGGAAATAATACCAACCTTTGCAAGGTAACTATTCCTACTGTCTTGTTGAAAATCGTTAAATCAGGGAACATAAACTATATTAGCTTTTAAATTCTGATTTTAATGAATTCAAGTACACAAACTATTTAAGTGTATTTTCTGCCTATGGAGAAAGAATATTTGTATATCATTGCACTCAAGTTCTGAAATTATAGCTTTTACAAATACATTTAGGAACTGTGGTGACTGCATATTTTTCATACCCTGAGAAATTTCATAGATTTAGCAAGACTTGCATTAATTGATCTCAAGCTACATGAAGCTACTGTTCCATTTATGGCTTATATAAATTACATGACATTGTGCTTTTCCAGTGTGAATGGTGAATGGGGCTATTGTCTGTTGACTTATGGGAAATGTTAGAAGCCTGTAGTTTTACTGCCTAGTTGGGCACGTCACTCTGATTTCTGGAAATAATGATTTGAGAGAGATTCAGTTTATATATTAAAATAAACTGACAGCAGCTTCTTTAAACTTGACCATTTTTCTAACTGCCCATGTATCTTATTATATTTCTGATGAGATGCTTAAAAGTTTCAAGACACACTTTACAATTTGGAGTAAATAGAAAAGGACTCTGTTCAATGTGTGTGGTATACATGGGCAAAAACTGTCCTTTCCATTTTCAATTCTAATAGGATGGTATCATTATGTTACCTACATGGTATGAGGTTAAGATGCATACAGATTGATTGGGGGAGATAACTTTAAAAGATATTATCAGTCACAACTAAAAATGCCAGTAAAATTTGAGTATGTTTACTTGAGTATCATCTTAATTTTCTTTATAAGCATTATTCAGAATTGAGTTTTTTGGGATGCCTTACAAAGCTTTAAGATTTTTTTATTTAAAACAGAGCGAACAAAACAAAGGCTTATCATATTTAATATAAAATTGGTTTAAAAAATCACCAACCAGTAAGAAAAATATTTGCATTGTAATATAAAAGTATGCAGGTGAGTTGAACATGCCAATCCAAATAAAGAAAATCCAAGCGAGACACTACTTCTTCTATCAAACTTACAATGATTAAAGCAGTAATATTCAACAGTTCTGAGTGTCATGAAATAAAAACACTGGAACACTTCAGAGCTGTTTGCATTGAACATTTTTAGAAATAACTTAAAACCTATAAGAAGGTTGCAAAAGAAAAATAATACAAAGAACGCCTGTATACCCTTTACCCAGAATCACCTATTATAAATATTGACTGCATTTGTTTTATCATCCCCCTTCTTCCTCCCCCACAGTACCCCAGTTCACTTTTTTTCTGAATCGTCTGTGAATAAGTTGTATACATCATGGATTTAGGGTTTAATTTTTTGATTAAAAATTTAAAGATATTTGTAGATTCAAGTACAGTTGTTAAAAAATACAGACTGATTCCATGTACTCTTTACACAATTCTCCCATTAGAAACATTTTGTAAAACTGTGGTACAAAATCAAAGCCAGGATATTGATACGATCTATGTCTCTTGTTTCTAGTTCCCCCAGTTTTATCTTCACACATTTTTTGTGTGTGAATGTGTGTTTAATTCTCAAGATTGACTTTTAATCTCACCCATGGTATAAGCCAGTTATGCATGTTACTGTTGAATAAGGCTTAATATTTGTAAAGATATGGCGAATCAATCAGCCTGTCTGAAGTGGGGGTGAACCCAACATTATAAAAAGTCATAAATCGAGTAGTAGAATACTATAGAATAGAATATATACTATAGAACACACACACACACACACACACACACACACACACTCACTCACTCACTCACTCACACATTGCTTAGGTTCAGGAACATGATCTTTAACCAGAAGAAGAAAAACTATTATGAACAGATTTGGATAAATCAAATCACTGTTCTTTGCACCCTGGAAGAATTGAGGTATTTTCTCTGTCACTCATCAAACCCCTTTAGGAAAAGATTTTCCATAGACACACAGTTGGGATATGGGCATGGAAGTGAATTCTTACTATGGCTAACCTTAATAGAATTAGTGCTATATTAATTTCCCTACTTATTTTAAATCTTCTTTATTAATTTCTATTTAATTTGTGACTTTTGGGAAAAGCACTAGGAGCAGAGAGATGGAAGCTGGTAGGGTTTTTGTTTTTTTTTTAAGATGATTTCAGTGAGACATTTGAGTAACATCACCCCTTCAAGGGGCCATACCCACATTTAATACAATTCCTGTGAAAGGGTTGCATTCTGAAGCTTCCTGAAACAGGACCTGCGTACATTGTATTTTGTAGCCAATACAGATTGAAAGGGGGAACGAGGGTGCAGTAGAGGTAGGTTGGTTCTCAGAGAGGGGAGCTGGCTTGGAAGCCAGGTGACACAAAGGGTTTTTGGCTCAGCCACCTCTGATGATGTGATCTTGGGCACGTAGTGTAGTATCTTAGTTTTCTCACCCGTGAGGCGATAGATTTTATTGTATAATTTTTAGGCCCCTTTCAGTCTATACAAGTCTATGACTCTTTTATTTAAAAAGGTTCCTGCTCTCTTCAGTAGAACTTTGAAGACGCAATCACAAGGGTACAAGACTGTACTTTTTTTTTTTGTAGTTCCTATTTAGAACCTTAGTAACCCTGTTTGGGATTTTCCACTCTTGTGAGAAAGTTGTTTAAATCTCAGGGATGTGTCTTTGCTAAGTGATCCCTTGAGAAGACACATAGTGCTTTCCTTCCTCTGTTCTATTCTTAATTTTATTTTTTTTCTGTCCTTCAGTAAACAGTAAAGTGGATGAAAGTTGGCGTGTCATATGGTTTATGTTTGGTTCCAAGTGCTCGCCCTGTCCTGAGCTCCTTTTCTGTCTGAAGTGATGGAGTTTTGAGCCCTGGGATGCATTAAGCCTTGGTCCTCACTTGCAGCTATTGCCTGGTAGGATTGCAGTGTTGGCAAAACAACTTCAGGAGTGAATATGACATCGCTGAATGTCAGAACCTTTTATAGCAAAGGAGAAGCTGCACGAGCACACGCAGTTGGCAGTATAGGCTATCTTCTTGGATATCATTTAGAGCATAGATGAACTTAACGGTAGGCCACTATTTGCATATCGATAAGGAAAATCGTCATGTGCCACAAAGTCAAAAACTAAGAGTTCTCCTGGGCCAGGACTTCCTTCTGTTAGTAATCTGTAAGACTGGCAACCAAGTTTGCTTGGTCTCCCCTTTTATTTTACTGGACCTCAGTTTCCTCCTCTGTGAAATGAGGTCAGGCTTCATCTTGGTCCTTCCATTCTAAATGTCTTTGAATATATAATTGCTCTTTTGTTTTAGAAGGATACTCATTCATCCCCAGCATGAATGGGGAGTACCTTATTCATCCAGCATCAATGGGAAATGGGCCTGTTCTTCCAAATAAGGGAACTTTCTATGTGATGAATTTATAGCCTCCGCTTTATAAAGCCCCTACTAAATGTTGTGAACTGTTATACATAGTTCTTTTTGGTGGGTAACAGCCTAGTTACAAAAGAAGAAAAAGACTGAGAATTTAAGTAGCTGTCCCTGCCCCCAAACCAGAGTTAAGAGACAGAGACCAGGATGTAAGTGTATGTTATTCCAGAGTTCACATCCATTATTACTATTATTATTATTATTATTATTATCATCATTATTATTTACTTACTTAAATATGCTTCTCATAAGCAGTATCTGCTTTTAGCTTCAAATATTTGGGGTGGATGTATTTGCAAACATACCTTCCATCCAAAAAATAATACTCTTCAGCTCTTAACCTTGTCCTATTTTAGAATTTCCAACAAGAGAGCTGCTGGAATATCTAGTTTAGTAAATACAAAAATGTGACACAAGTTTCAGACACTATGTAAAATTTCTGTATTCATAGAAGACATGAATAACCTATTTAATTTCATTTCCAGGTGATCTGAGAAGTGGCCATAAATCTATTGATTGGTATTGGCATATGAGATTAAGCCTATTGTCCACTCTTGTTGAAGTCTTTTCCTTTGATTTCATGTGGACTGACCAACCACACTTAGAATACTTGAGATGATAACAACAATAATAGCTAATATTTATCAAACACTTGCCTGGTGTCAGCATCGTTCTTAAAAGACATTATCTTATTTGATTATCTCAGTAGCTCTGGACTAGATATTGTTGTTCCTTATTTTACAGGTTAGAAACAGAGGCACAAGTGGTCAAGTAAATTTTCTGAGGGTTGCATAGTTCATAAGCAGCGAATTCAGGTCTGTCTGATTCTAATGGTTATTCTCTTTGCAAAGAGATGGTCTCTTAGAGTAAAAGAAAGATTCAGCATGCAGGCTTGAGGCAAGTACAGGAATCATTTGATGTCTGCTGTGTCATTTCAGTCTTTCTCTTCCTGCTTTTCTGGTTTTGTGTTCAGTATTCCATATTTTACTCAGGTAAGCACCCTTCCTTTAAGGAAGGTGTTTTAAGGATGGTATCAATATGACCCACAAGTCACAGTAATAGTTTATAGTTGTTTTTCATTTTAGAAATAAAATGACTCTGAATTTCCACTTATAGGCAAACTAGCTTACTTTGGAGCATTTAAGATCTGGAGATTTGTCATTTGATTTTTTTTGAGGAGCTGGGGATTGAACCTCACCTCACACGTGCTAGGCAAGCACTCCGCCACTGAGCTACATCCCTAGGCTGTATCTGGAGATTTCCTACTGCCAAAGCAGCACCCCTCCATCTAATGTCACTTACTATTATCTGTAATACTTGGTACTTACTAGCTCTTTAAAAACATCACTATTTATTGTTATATATAAAGAATTCAGTCTTTTAAAAATGTTACTAGTTCAGTGTTTCATTTTAGAAAAGAGCTTGAGCAATTTAATCTTAACTTTTCCATTTGTAAAGCAGAGAATGCTATAAAATGAAAATGTTTCCTTAAAGTTGACATTTCTGGGAGATTATAGAAGAGGTTGCTGCTACCCAGATGGGAATGTATCTGGTGAGGCTGAATAGATTGAAGCTGAAATGGATTTCTTTTTAAATAAATGTTTTTTTCTTGAATTCTCTGAATAATTCCCCATCTTCATACAGACATCACCTATTATATATGTTCTGATAAGGAAGGGACCAGTATGTGGCAAGTAAAATGCATGGATTTTTTTATTTTTAACTTGAAGGAGGTGTTTAGGTTATCATCTTTGAAGTTTTTTCTTGGGCTGGGAATATAGCTCAATGGTAGAACACTTGCCTAGCATGCACCAAGCCCTGGGTTCGATCTCCAGCACCACAATAAATAAATAAATAAACAAACAATCAATGTTTCTTCTTTATGTGGAAGCAAGGCTGAGAAAGGTTTCTATTTTGCAGTCCCTGCTGGAAGCCTGCAGTCTGCATTATTTGTCACTGTGCCTCCCTGCATGTCCAGAGTCCTGAACTCAACTTGCTTTCCTTGCAGGATGTTTCTCTCAAGTCGAATGTGGAGCTGCCACTGGAAATGGAAGCCGGGTCCTCTTCTTTTCTTATTTGCTCTTTGTATCAGTTGTGTCCCTCACTCAGGTAAGACTCTTTCAAAGCCTGAATTTAATGATTTCATTGTCTTCAGTACAAGTGTGCTACTTATTTAAGTTAGCTTAACTTTATTTACTGCCTTTCCCCTCCTGTTTCTGTTCTAGGTTTTTGTCTGTCTCTGGTCTCTAGCCTCTCTGAATTCTCCATGAATACCATTACTTTGATCATTGTTTTATTTTCTAAGGAGTTTATTTCTTTAATCTTTTGCTGTCTTTCTTTTCATTTTATTTATTTATTTAGCCCATATTGAGTGATGAGATAACTACATAACAGACATTTAAAAAGTGCTAGTCGTTTTTGTACTGCTGAATAAATATACATCACTTAGTTCTCTTTTCAAGTTTTCTATAGCTATTTATGGAAAATGTAAACTTTGCTATTTAAATTCATCCTGATTTCATTTGCATGTTACAAGATGAAGTAAGAATTCAAAATTACATTTTTTTAGATTACACAGTTTATTTAGTTTGCCTGGTATGAAATAGTTAATTTTAATTACAGTATTTGGGGAATTAAACTCTCTCTTTTTTTGGTAATTCCAGTTTCTTTTCTGATCTTTGAAATAAGATCCTTTGGCTGTTGAAATATAAATTTTCTATAAACAGCCAATTACATACATAAGCCAATCAGATGGGAAGGATTTGAATGATGTTTGAATGAAAACTGTTTCTTCATTTGGTTTTGTCACTGAGCACACTGCATTTCTCTTAAATCTACTCTGTTTTACATTTTATTTTCTCCTGCTACATTTATTCAGTTATTATATTTTCTTTTAGATTATATCTTAAATGTCAATTAAGAAAATCATTTTTCTTGTAGTCTTATGTGTTTATCACTTGGCATTTAATTATTATGTATAAATTCCATATTTATAATATATCTGTGGCATTATAAAATACATTTAAGGAATCATAGAAATAGATTAGCTGCTAAAATTGCTTACTCAATGATCAAGAAATTCAACTTGTATTTAATATGCAAATGCTTTTTTTCAAGTCATCAAGTATTTTAAAAGCTTCAGCTACTTACTTGGAAAATCCCTGGCACTTGTTTAAAGCCTTCAAAACAAAACTGATCTTTGAGTGAAATTTTGTGTGCATTTGTTAGAATTTCATTATGAAGTCACCCTTTCTGTTCCTAAGTCATTGATGGAAGACGAAAGACACTTGTAAAGAGATCTGAAACTTAAACATAGATTGGATTTTTGTGATGTGCAGTGCTGAACAAGTCTTAACTTTCAAAGCGATTCTCCCGAACCAGTGATGATGGAAGATAAATGATTAGATGAAAACTAGTTGAGATTTGTTTACTTTCATTTCTGTGAGGTCATGCATTTGTAAATTTTCAAGCTTTCTTCAATCCAAAGGGCCTTTGGATTGTAGGGACTTTGTAGTTTAGATATCACCATTTTAATTCATATGCATATTCTTGAAATTTAGACTTTCGAATACATGAAATGAAACATATAATTTTAGCCATTTAAAAGGAGTCAACCAGGCTGGGACTGGGATGAGACAAGAGAAGCCCCTATGGTGCAGAATGTAAGGAGGTGCCCATCTCAAGGGGATGGCAGTCACAACATAGGTTTGTGAGATTACTCTCTCACCCCAAATTTTCTTTCTTTTTAAACATTTCTTTCACTGTATCTCGCTACCCATGACTCACTTAAAATGCCACCACTTTACACGTGAATAACGGAATTCCCCAAGAACAGTTTAGAGGTTATTATTGGCATTTTAATATAAAATTCTCATCTCTTCTAATAACTTGGCAATAGACTTACTTAAAATGAACTCAGGCCAGGCGTGGTGGCGCAAGCTTGTAATCCCAGTACTTTGGGAGGCGGAGACCGGAGGATCCGGGTTCGCGGCCAGCCTCAGCTCTCTCTCTCTCTCTCTCTCTCTCTCTCTCTCTCTACCTAGTGAGGCCCTCTGCAACTTCGTGAGACCCCGTTTCAAAATAAAGTATAAAAAAATAGGGCCGGGGGTGTAGCGCGGAGGTAGGACGCCCCTGGGTTCAATCCCTGGTACCGCAAAACAAAATGAACTCAAAGGCCATTTAAAATAACAAATATTACAACTCTAGCTATATCTAATTTTTTTATCTTTGCATAAATCAGAGTTTCATATTATATTTTTAAAGACTACTTAGTGCTCGACCGTGATGTTCTACCTCTACGTACACACTTGTTAAATTTTTTTAATTCCTCTGGATGACCCCTACACTATCTTAGGTCTAGTGGCTTTACATGGCCCCTGGATGATAATGTCTCCCAAATCCTTATCTTTAGTATCAGCCCCTTCCTGAACCCTAGAGTCACCTTTCTGATTGTTGATCCTCATCTACCCTTGGGTACATACAAGGCCTCAGACTTCACAGGTGCAAACAGTACACTTGGCTCCTACCTCCTTGCCTCAAATCTACTCTCCCTTCATATTTACAACCCATTCTACCAGTTCTACTATCCTCCTGTTCTCCACCACACTCACTATTTTTCAGACACATTGGCCATTCTGTTCCTTGGGTGTGCCTTCCCAGTATCCCTTTCTCCCCAATTCCTGAGTAATCTCTTCTTCCTAAGAACACGCCTGGTTCTTTTGGGTACTCTGACCTCAATTTAATTATTGTTTCCTCAGATAATCCTTCCTATCCCACAATCCAAAGGATCCCCCCTGTCATTCTATCATATCACCTTTGGTGATAATCTATAGATTTTGGTTGTTCTGTTGATTATTGATGTTTTATTAATTTGACTGTGACAGCTAGGTTGAAAGGATCACAAGCCTCATTTGATTAAAACTGACACTTAGTTCAGATGAATGGAAGTTAGAGTCATATAGTTTAATTCTGATAACATCCATAGTTTAGGTTATGTAATAGAATTGCAATATCAAGTCTCCTGGGAGGTAATTGTATTTGCATGGAACACTTGCAAAGTAAGTAATTGACAAGGTTTGCGCCCTTCAGGATTTTTAAAATAATGTAGAAAAAGAACTTATTATCTCATGACAAGCAATAAAAGCAACTTAAAAGCTACAACAAAATAATTATTGAAAACTTAAGCCGGTGTCACAGAAATGAATTAAAACAGCAGAGTGTGACTGGTTTTTACTCACTAATTTGACAACATTTACAAAGGTCTATACAAAGTTGGACAAAGTTGTTGGGCAAAGGCTAGACACCAACACTGTTGTCTCTTATCTTTTGGAAGAGTAATTGGACAACATGTTTTAAAAGTTAAGAATGTGTACATTGTTTGGCATATCACTCCCACATGTAGACATCTATTCTATAAAAATTTTTAGAAATGCATGTGTAAAGAAATATGTATTGCATGCTAATTGTATCATTGTAATAGCAAACAATTTAAAAAGACTAATTGTTCAACAGAGGAATGGTTTTATACATTATTTTACATGAAATATTTATTATACATGAAATACTGTGCAGTTCTTCAAAACAATGTGGTAAAACTGTGCATATTGACTAGGAAAATTGTCCATAATAATGTTAAATTGAAAAGTAGATTATAGAATTATAGATTATTCTACATTTGTAATAGGTTGTATTACAAAACTGGGTTGTATTATGTAACATTTGTATAAGATTGTATAAACATAACAAAACATGGGATGATACACACCAGGCTTTTAAAATGAGTTATCTCGGTAACCTCGTTTAGAGTGAGAAGGGAAAAGACAATGGAACTTTATACACCTCTTGAGTTTTTTGCCTTGGTACAATGAGCATGTATTACACTAGTAATTTGAAAAAACTGGATGAATTACGTTGGTATTTTTTTCAAAAAAAGCCACATTATGAAAACGAACAGAGTCTGTTGAAGTGTATGAGTACATCAGTTTTGTGTGAGTCACTTAACTGTTGCTCTGGCTCTTCCTTCATTTGATAAGAATCTCCAAAAGGTGTTTCAAATAATAACCTCTTTTTATGTGGCACTACACCCCGTGACTCTGAAGATGAATGATATCTCAAGCAGGCTGAGGGTTATGGCTTCTGAGGGAAACAAACAGCTGAGAGCCAATAAATTCCTAAGCAACCCGGAGCCTGTTTCCACACAGATAGCCCTAGTCATGAGCACTGAGGGTGGAGCCTCCCTCTTCTCCTGAAAGTCAGTGATATCAGCAGATTGTTTTAAGGCTCAGCATTATTTTCATGTCTATGAGACATCAGTGGCTAAATGGGGAAATGATTCTGAAAGTACCATTTGGCCTGAACTGGGTACTTTCTAGCCTAGAGCTTAGCATGGTTCTAGAAAGCTGGTGATTGGGCAGCAGGAATCCTGCGTTTTATTTGTTTATATGTTAATTTTTCTCATGATCATAGAATGAGCAATTATAATCTAGTCTAAATTACATTTCAATCTGCATTTAAGCATTAAATAGACATTGCATACATATTTTCATATTTGCTCAAAAGGTTCTCAGTTGTCCAGAAAAATAATGCTTTCTTAAATCTGGAACTCTGCAACTTTTAAAGCCATTTTAGTAATCACATGTACTTAAAATTATTAAATTTACCTGGAAGCTCAAAACTAAGGCTCTACATGTGCAAATTATATTGCAGATAATGAAGACTGTGTGTACATATGAGTCCATGCCTCAGCCGGGGTCAGGGAGCTCCAGATTACTGTCTGAAGCTTTCAGCCAGAACGGGCCATTTCCTCAGAGTAAAGGAGCCAATTTCACTGAACAAATAAAGCTTACAAGTTGTAGATGGGTATTTCTTTGAGACATCAAATTTTCTTCATATACCATTGGGTGATCTGAATTTGATATAGTTAAATATGAAATTCTACATGAGTCAAGGCCAATTTCATAAACCTGGAATGGGGGTGATTCACCTTGTCATCACAATGACCATATCAAGGGACCTTCCAGTGTGATGGGGACATGAGTGAAATTGATCCCATTTAAACAATATTAGGAAGAAAGAAAGGTCAGCACAGACCCCTCTCTGGTCAGATCACATTGGCCTCTAGGCATGATGACTATTGACTATCTACACCAGCATACTAGCACAGTGATAGTCTCAAACAATCTGAGGAATGTTCCAGAGCAGCTCTGTTAGCACGAAGCTATGTGTTTTATCTTTGGGGCTGGCTGCAGCTGAGAATGGCTTTCCTCTCTGTCAGCCACAATTTTGTTGCTTATGTGTATCAATTTTTTTTAATAATAAAAATCCTGCTGAATGAAATTTGGTTGAGAGAAATGCCACTCTTCCCTTGGAAGTCAGTAGGAATAAGATACTCGTCTTTTAGATACTGGAAGAGTGGTCATTTAGAAGTGATAACAGATGTTTTCTAAAGAACAGACATAGGGCTGGTGAGATGATGCTGTAAGTACCAAATGACTCTCCTAGTTATTGTTTGCTATAATAATAATAATAATAATAATAATAATAACAGTAACAACAAACCCAGATCCCCTTCAAATTCCCTGTCATCAGCAGTTGGCACATGAAGAAACCTCATATTGGGGAGGAGTTTGTGCTAGAAACCTTGAAGACCTTCTCAGCCTGCATATTAATCAGGAAGAGGGAGAGGGAGAGGGAGGGAGGGAGATGGAGGAGAAAGAAAGAGAGAGAGAGAGAGAGAGAGAGAGAGAAGGATTTACAATATCTTAATGTACAGAGTTTTATTTCAAAAGTTTCCTCTATGTGTAGTTCCTTCCAATTTTAGCAGCTGATTTTTTTAAATACTGAATTAGGACTAGAGATGGGGCGGGTAACTTTCTGGTACAAAATAAACCTGGGAAACTCTAGACTTTGAAAGGTATCAACTCTAAGACTTTGGTAGTGTTTCAATAGGTAGTAATTTCTACCCCTTTCAAATGAATAATTTTTTAAGGAGTCTTTCTTTTATTTTCAGCAAGTAGAATATATACTTTTTGGCAGTGTTCTAACTAAAGTTGCAATCATCATAGTATTCAGGAAGTAAGGAATGTGGAAAAGAACAAAATGGAGAAGAACCAAAGAGAGAAAAAAATGTATCCAGATTTAATGAGTAAATATATTTTAGAGGGTGGTGCAGCAGTAGGAGGAAAGTTTAGAGGTTAGATGGGAAAATATATTCATCCCACAATGATCATGAAGTCACATAAATATCCTTTCCTCTCCTTTGGACTAAGACGATTAAACACGTGAAAAGAAAACAAGGACATTTGCCAGCACAGGGGTGGTGGCTGTTGCAGTTCATATTAACCTTCTTAACCATCTCCTAAAAAATACTCTCAGGAGTAAAGTAGCCCGGAGGGAACAACATTAATGCAGTAGTTCTATGGTTAAGATTAATTATCTTGATTTAAAAAATTACAGTCAATCTTTCGAATGAAAATTTTTTTCAGGAAAATAGTTTGAATTCTGATGCATTTCATGTCAAAATCTCTTGGTGTACAGTCATTCCTAAACCAGCTTTGTCTTAAACATGTGGTTTAGAAATAATGTATCTTTTCTAAAAATTGCAGAATTTTCTTCAATAAATCAACGGTTATGAGTAAAAAGGATGCATCCCTCTAATAATACATTCTACTCCAAGCCTGGTGACACTGGTTCAGATAAAGGGAGAAAGTGTTTGCACTAGATGGTAGATTGTGTCAACCCATTTAAATTGATAACATTTTAATTAATTATTGGATTAGTTATTATTATCATTAGTTTGGGTGTTTGTAAAACAAAACAAAATTTAAAAAAAAGTGAGCATTTGCTCATTCTTTTGACTTTTCCTAAAACAGAGGATTCAAGATTCTTTACTTGGTTGCAGCTTTAAAGAATATTATTAAAGTGAAATATATATTTGAAAAAGGAAAAATACTCTGGGGACATTACTCATTGCTTTTATACACATCCACAGTTCTTTTCTTCTGTCCTTCCTCCTTTATTTATACCCTAAATGTATGTCCAGATATATGGCTTCATGTGCTTTGATACTGACCCCTACTACAATATCGATCTGCTGGGTCATTGACCTAATTGAACAGACTTTTAAGGCAGAAGATGAAGAGTTCCTAATCACAGTGATTTTGGTGGCTATAGTATTGGTGCTAGTGAGGGAAAGCTAGACTTGTAAAGATACATTGCCTTGGTATTTTTTTTTTTTTATGGTTGATGAGTGCCAGGCACACATACTAAGGTTGTGGAAACATTCCTTCACCTCCTCTTGAATTCTCTTAATCAGACTGTGTACCTTTTGTCTCCTAGTGGGCTCATCAGGGGTCAATGTTAGCTTTTTATTTGGACTACTAATCTCATCTTTCTTTCTAAGGTTAACCTGAAAATCTGTTACTTCTGGGAAGCTCATGACCACAAAATTTCTGTTTCAGTACTCATAAAGACCTAATATATATATATATTTTTTGCAGTACTGGGGATTGAACCCAGGGGCATTCTACCTCCGAGCTATACCCCCAGACCTATTTTTTGTTCTTTATTTTGAAACAGGGTTTTGCTAAGTTGAGGAGGGCCTCACTAAGTGGCTGAGGCTGGCCGCGAACCCAGATCCTCCTGTCTCAGCCTCCCAAGTACTGGGATTACAAGCATGTGCCACCACATATTTTAACAAATCATAAGGCTTTTCTGTGAAAGCCTTTGCTAAGTTGACATAAGACTTTTTCCTTCTAGTCTGGCAATTCCTGTTGTCTTAGTGGGTGTTTGGTTAGACTCTCAGTACTTTTCATCTGACTTGCTTACCTGTCTTACATGTAGTAGAGAGGTCTGCCTCTTCTGTAACCATTTCAGAAGAAAGTTCTCTGAATTTTAAGCCACTACTTGTATCTAATGTCATGACCATTTGCAAACATAAGACTACTCATTGTGCCACCACAGAAAACGGGTCCAGTAAATGTGTACTGAATGAACTGAAGCCACTCTATTGAGATTTTTTATTTCCCTTAGCAGGATATCTAGCTGATATAATAGATGGACCTTCTTAATCAGGGCTTTTGCCTTCCCCCACTGTTATTAAAGCATATTCAACATTTGTGAGAGCATCATAGGACTTAGAGGAGTTACAAAGAACATGGAGTTAGTGTTGCTACTCTTAGACTCATTTAAAAACTAAGGGCTATGTCATAATAACATTATAATATTTGTGCATTATAATATTTGCATGTGTGTGTGTGTATTTGTGTGTGTGTGTGTGTGTGTGTGTGTGTGTGTGTGTGTGTATGTGTGTACCTACCTACTTACCTACCTACCTACCTACAGGCTAGGCAACTGTCTATCATATATTTATGAGGAAACTGACATGAAACACGACACTATGATGCAGTGTGATATGTGATTTAGTAGAATTGTAAATATGACATCAGGTGATAATAGAAAAGAGCTCAGAAAAGTTTTCATGAAGGAGGTATTGTTAAATGTATCTTCTAGTAGGGTTGGTGAGCAAAATATTTTAAAACTGGTACAGTTTCACCATTGACCATGTTAATGATTTCTCTGCAATTGCATTTGATGGCTAGCTATAAAACTGCTGCAACCATAGGAGTCCTTGTGCCTAGTGAGTATCAGCCCTAGTTTTAACAGAAAGTGAGAAGATGGGGATGGACGTGGAAATGGAGAAGGGTGAATGTAGGCAGAGAAAGGGGCAAGGGAAAAGGCAAACTCACAGATGCTTTGAAAACAATGTTGTAGAAATGTGATTACTTCTTGTTACCAATGAGTCTGTGCAGAAGAGAACAAGGAAGGAGGCTAGACAGCTAAATGGATGTCAGGTGAGGCTGTCACGTGAGGGGAACTACTGACACAATTGAATGAAGACTTCCAGTCCAGGAAGAAAAAGAGACATGACTCCATACTGCAGTAGGTATGTGTGGTTGGAGATGAATGCTCTAGGAAACAGAGGCTGAGAACTTCCTGAGGGCCATAGTTCAGTTATGCAATGGCAGAATTGTTTTGTGTTTATTGAATCTGTAGTTTTATGCTTTTTCTCTGTCCTACTGTTGTACTTCAGCAGTAGCAGCCTTAGATTCCTCATGATGAACAGTACTGATATTGAAGAGCTGGAGGTAGTAATAGAACTTCAGGCACCCTGATGCTTTCTCTTTCTTGCTCAGACCCATTTTTAGTTGTGACCAAGGGCTGCTGACTCTACGTCAGCAGTGTCTTTGTCTCTGTAATGACTGTCTCCCATCTCCACTGGTTATCTTGTAAGAACTCCTAAGTAGTCTCTCTGCATTCAGGGTTTCTGATAAACCATGGCTGGAATCATAGCACTGCCCTGATTCAGTTCCCTTGAGGGTTCTCATTGTCCTCAGGATGAAGTCTACATTTTTGCTTTTGAGGCTCACTGGCTTTGCAATGTTCTGTCAGTCTTGCCAAATAGGGTATCAATTAAACATTGAATGGTTGCAGAAATGAACGAGTTTACATATTCTTGCTCAGCCAAAATAGAATTGCCATAGACATTCAGTTACTAAGAGAAGAACTTTATACTTAGCCCAGGTACAGTTGATTTAAAAAACAAACAACAAATTAGTCAATCTTTCTATCTTTGTGGAAAACCAGATATTTGAGGAAGGAAATTTCATAAAACTTTATAATAATTATTTGTGCCAAAAGGAATAAGTGGTCACTCTAGATGACTAAAATAACCAGAATAGTTTCTTTTTTTAAAAAAAATGTTTAATTTCTCCAAGAGCTGAGCTTCTCATGAGAACACGTTTCTTTTTCATTGCTCAGCTAATATCATTGCTATTGAAATGTATACTTTAAAAAAGTATTTTTGTCAAAAACAGGAAAAAGCGAATACTTTCTTAAATTTTTTCACTGGTTCCTCATTTCCCTTCTCCTTTGTTGTTCTTTTTTCACAGTTATCCCCGCCATCATCTGTATCTTAAACTTTTTCTCTTGACTTACATTTTTCCTAGCTTAGTCCACACATACATTCAGTTCTTTTCTTTTCAAAACAAATGGAACTTCTCCACTTCTTAACTCTTTTGTTCTTTTAGACTTTCATTTTCCTTTATCATTCCCTTCATTTTGTAATGTCTTGAAAGAGTAGTCTACAGTTGAATTTAATTTCCTCACCCTTAAAAATAGATTATTCTATTTTTAGGATGCACAATAAAGTATTAATTTGTATGTATGCAAACAATTATTGTTTTCTAAAACTGTAGATATCTCCTGAGTAGTCTAAATCTCTCTAATTTTTATTAAAAAAATTAAGTATATGGAACATATTTGCTGGCATGTTTGTTATTAATGGGACCATAGAACACCTTTTTCATAGAAAATTTGACTTAAGATGAAATTGGGTCACAAAATGAGATGACTAATGATTTAGAATTTAGTCTATTTATACTCAGCTTTGAAAGTATACCCTTTTTTCCATGAAGTTTTTCATATTTTTCAAATTATTTCGTTAGGTGCCTCTGACTGCCCAGCAGATTATAGGACTTTTTTTCCATCCACATTTAAATTAGATTTACAACCTGATATGCCTATTTGGTTCCGTTTCCCATGCTTCTTTCTTTCCCTTTGAGTACTTTTCAATATATCTTTTTTCCAATATATCTTAAATTTTCCTGTAAGACGGTTATTAAGATATTTACTTCAAAGTGGTTGGTACAAATAGAACTGAGAAAAATATCTATTCTCTGTCCACTATGGTACCTGGCTTTACTTTACAATAATATTTACTGGTGTTATGATTACAGCTAGTCATTACTTAATGATGGGGATAGGCTCTGAGAGAGGTGCTGTTAGGCAGTTTTGTCATTGTGGGAACATGATAGAGAGTACTTATGAAACTAAGATGCTACAATGGTGTAATTGTCTCTGGGTGGTATAATCTTATGGATCCACCATCATATATGCAGTCTGTTGCTGGCCAAAACGTTATATGACACATGACTGTATATTTGAAAGCATCTTGAATTGGGAATTTTGGGTTAAGTTTAAGTCCCATTTATGGGAAGTAAAGATATTGAAAGTATAAATACATAGTATATTTAACGTTGTAAGTCACAGCTGTGTTGGTCAGAAAAACCGTTAATGAGGCTTTGTTAAAATAGGTTAGAAGTCTTTTCAGATTGTAGGGCAGAATATATAAGAATATATAAGCCATACGCATATATTCTGTCCTATTGTTATTCATGTGGAGGCAAAAAGTCAGAATTGAAATCTAATAATAAAAATTAGCATAAATAATTTTGTTACTCTCATGTAAAGGAGAGCTTGTTATATTTGAAAAAGTAAGACTGTAGAACTTTAGGAGTATTTTAAATTTTACTAGTTCTAGTCAGAAGTAAAATCTGAAATTTGTGACTATTTCAGGTTAAAAATAAAGTGAATCCTGTATTGTTTGAGAAAAAATGTGCTTTAGAGAAATATATTTAAAATTTTTTTAAACTGTTGGATCTTGTTTAAGTTTAAACAGCATGTATCAAGCATGGAGGAATTTTTTGATGAATCTAAACTAATTGGAGTAGAATAGTTGCTTTGGATATCAATAACCCTGCTAACTTGGCTCTGAGTAACTTGGTCAACCAGTAACATGAATTAAAATGCTGAATCTAAAATGAAATCTGGCAAAAAAAATGTTTTTTTGAAGTCAGAAATATGTTCTCAGTGTATACTGGGGCTTAATTACAGTTAATACACATGGTAAAAACTAGAAACTGTGTGCCCAACTGCTCACTTCGTTTTTGGCAAAATCAGACAGAGAGGAGTTATTTAATTTTTTAATTTTTATTTTTTGTAGTACTGGGGATTGAACCCAGGGGCATTCTACCTCTGAGCTACACCCCCAGACCTATTTTTTTTTTATTCTTTATTTTGAAACAGGGTCTCACTAAGTTGCAGAGGGCCTCACTAAGTAACTGAGGCTGGCCACAAACCTGGATCCTCCGGTCGCACCCTCCCAAGTACTGGGATTACAAGCGTGCGCCACAGTTGGTGGGATTGCAAATTAGTGCAACCACTTTGGAAAACAGTGTGGAGGATCCTTAGAAGAATGGGAATGAACCTACCATATGTCCCAGCAATACCACTTCTAGGCATCTACTGAAAAGAGTGGAAACTAAAGCTACCAGACTAATGCATGCGTATCTATCTTTATAGCTAAACAATTCACAATTGCAAACTATGGAACCAGCCAAGATGTCCATCAACAGATGAATGATTACAAAACTATGGGATATGTACACAATGGAATTTTATGCAGCCATAAAGAAGAGCAAAATTACATCATTTGAAGGGAAATGGATGGAATAAGAGAACATTATGCTAAGTGAGATTAGTCAGTCACAAAAAGTGAAAAGTCAGATGCTCTCCCTAATATGAGGAAGCTAGGGAGAATAGGGCATAGGAGGGACGCCAGACAAAGATGGAGAAAACCTTAGATGAGTAAAGAAAGCGACCTAACTGAGGGAGATGGGAGGGGGGAAGAGGAAAACACCCTAATGCACAGGATGTACATACATAAATATATCAAAGTCAACTACTATGCTGAGCACGAGAAGGAGGGAAGGGGGGAAGGAATGGGGGTGGGAATTGGGGGAGGGCTAATTGACCAGTGTGTACATGTGTACTTCTACCACCCTGAAACCCATGAAGATGTATGATTACAGTGCAGCAATAAAATAAATAATTAAATAAGAATAAAGATTAAAATGTAATAAAGCAGGACATAAAGCTGTGATTAGTATCCTTTTAAAAATACTAGTATATGTTAAAAATAAAAAAAATACTAGAAACAAATGCAACAAGATAGCAATCTTCCTACTTTTAAGATTCAGGTATTTTCTTTTTCATCACATTATTATGTTTCCAACAATAAACATATTGATTTCAGACAAACATAAAATCAATGCATACTCATTGTTTTTATAATTTGATATGGACATGAGTATAATACTTTTTAGTTTTATATACCTACACACATACAAACTGTGTATATATGCTGTTCATTGATTATGTACATAACATTCTCTAATCTAATTCTAGTTGTTCTTATTTTTGTATAAGAAAACTGGTTAGAATAGAGATAATCTTATCCTAAACATTGAAAATACCGTTTTATCTCCACAAATTTGACTAAAATACTAAAAAGTATTAGCATTGGTGAAGATGTGGGACAATTGGAACTTTCATATATTGTAGATGCAAGTGTAAAATGGTACAACCACTTGGAAAACAGTAAAATAGTTTCTTATAAAGTTGGGTGTGTATACACATGCACATACACACACACACACACACACACACACACACACACACGCACACAAGAAATTGTGATATTATTGGGTACTTATCCAAATAAAATGAAAAAATTTCCACAAAAAGACTTCTATATGAATTTTGTAACAACATTGTTCACATAATAGCCCTGAACTGAAAAAAGATCCAAATGTCTATCAACATGATTTTGGCATATTCATAAAATAGAATATTAATCAGCAAAAGTAGAATGAACTACTGATACATGAAACAATATGAACTGGGGTCTCTAAAACATGTTGAAGAAAGAAAGAGCCATAGAGTGCATACTCTGTGATTCTGATTATTTGGCGTTATGGAGTAGGCACAGTTAACCCACAATGATAAAAACCATTCATTGCCCACAGGGAGCAATTGACTGGAAGAAAACATAGTCAGATATGATGGGCTGATGGGACTGTTCCAAATTTTGATTGAGATATAATTACATAGAGCACACATTTATCAAAGCTCATCAAATAGCATATCTAAAATCTGCACACTTTTAATATAGATAAATTATACCTCAATTAAAAAACCATCTAATGAAAAATACTGATAATAGACTAAGGACACAATCAACAGAATTCTAGTGCTTCAGAAATAGCAGGATTTTCTAGCTATATCAAGAAGTAAATAATAATTTTTCTGAAACACAACTTAATTGTTATATATGCTTGAACATTTTTGATGAGTAGGAAAGGAATACTCATTTTTGCTGTATTTGTATTAGTGGTGTTTATACAGATATTTTCAGTAGTTAATCATTTTGGGGGGTGGGGAGCGCACATTTTTGCAAAGGATATCAGCCTCACCTAGCTGAAGTCTAAGTGTTCACTTTACCCTCTGTTGAGAGCTTCTTCTTCCACTTAATAAAATCGAATGTAGTGATCAGCGTATCTTTTTTTCTCTTAGTAATTTTTCTATGTATATTGGATTTTGCTGTTTTAACTATGACCTTCTGGGAGACTTACTGATATTTTTGGCTGGTCACCTTTAACAAAAATTAAAGATAAAAAATGAGTGGCACAGCACTGGGTGTGGCGGCACAGGTCTTTAATCACAGTATTTGGGAGGCTGAGACAGGCGGATCACAGGTTCAAAGAGAGCCTCCGCAATTTAGCCAGACCCTTAGCAATTTAGTGAGACCCTGAATCAAAATATAAATTAGGGCTGGGGTTGTAGTTCCGAGGTAAAATGCCTCTGGGTTCAATCACTAGTACAACAGCAACAACAACAACAACAACAAAGGTGGCACAGGAAAACTCATTCCATTCTATGTCATTGTATGCATTTGTTTGTCCAGTTACTCTGTTATTTTAATTGAGTGGTTTATCATTCATTTACTATCAAGTGGTTTGTCCTAATTTTGAAAATCCATGATCTTTGAAAAACCCCACAAATCTCTTTGTAAATTGAATTGCTTAGCAAATACAAAGCCTGAACCAGAAAGTAAATTCCCATCAAACACTTGAAAATTCTGACCTAGAATAGACTCAGCACCTGGCGAGTGGCTTCTGAGGGGGTTATTTGTTCTGCCCCGGTTACTGGCTTGAGCAGTTATGAGGGTAAGTGGTGAATTGAAAGCATCAGTCAAGATGGTCTCATTTCTAAAGAAGCACCTGCTGTGACTGCCCACCTGCATAAGGTCAAGTTTTTAACCTACGAAGGGGTAATGGGAATGGACTCTTGACTGAAGCAAAATAAAAGAACCCATAATCATCAGCTGTTAATTTTAAGATCCCAGGTGATCTGCAGGTTATACAAAAACATCTCCCAAAGCCAGAAGGTATCCTTATTGGATGGATCAATTGAGGAAGCACTATTTATAATTCAGTAAATCCAAATGATGGAAGTGCTATAATGCTGAACTTCAATAAGTATTACAAAAAGGTGGGGCTCAACTTTTATATCTTGAAGTCTTATCTTAATCATGAGTTCCATACAAGTTTGAAATTAAACTGATTTAGCAGATGTTTTGCTATGCAGGACCTGGGCTAATAGTTGAGTATCATTGGCTGTAGCCGTTGAGTAGGACAACATTGTTTTCTTAGAGATTTGTGATGTTATGAAGATATAAATGCTACATTGGAATCAAGTCTGTCTGATAGTAGAGCAGTGGAACTTTTATGGGTCTTTCATCTTGTAAAACCACTGCTCTTTATTTGAGCTCCAACAATGGCATTGAAGACGATGCCAGGCAGAAAGCCAGAGTTGATATGGTGCCCCTCTCATGTACTTCTTTTCCCTTAAGGACCAAGAGTTTTGTTCGCTCAGTTGTCCCATGTCTGAAAATAGTTGAAAATATTTTGTCCACTTTTTTGTTGCTTAAGATGAGAGGGGGAGTACAATACTTAATATATCATCATGGCTAGAGCTAGGACCCCATACTATTGCATTTGAACTGGAAATGCAGGCTTACATTTATCTGTCAGACATTTGATATAGAGCCAAGTCTTCTCTTAACTGGAGCTCATTGTTGTCTTTTGTACCTAAATCATGCCCATGATACATCATGGTGATTTTTAATTCCAATTTCATTATAGTAGAGAGAAATTGCTTTTGAAGCGATCTGAATGCAGAGTCTTTAAGTTTATCAACAGTCATGAAAGGTTTTCTTACCTGTATTTAATTTTTATTAACCTCTATAAACAACTTTCCTAGCCATTCAAGTAAGCTTTTATAGAATCATATATCCTTTCACTTTTGTATTTTTATTGGCTCATGCAACATATGTTGTTTCGTAACCATAATGTGAATTACAGATAGCAAAAATAAGTTTGGAAACAAGCACAATCTAATAGGCATACAACTCTCATTCAGTATATTTTACTGAATATGAAAACTCAGGAGAAGAAATTAATCTAGGGAATCAAGTAAGTAGAGGTATAGCATTCTAAACTTTTTTTTTAATCTCAGCTTCTTTTTCCTGCCTTCATTGTGTTAGTAATATCACCATTTTCCAAAATCAACATCTCAAAGATTATCTTTGACTTCTTCTTGGCACAACCACTCTGAGATCTGACCCACTGCTAATCGTGGGAACACCTCTTGTCTACCTGTGTTTTTTGAAGCTCCTTTATTCTAATGCAGGTCCTCGTTGCCTCTTGCTGCAACTTTTGTAATAACAGAAAAGCTGTTGCTCTTGCCTCCTGTCTTCCTTTGCCATCTAGCAAGAAACCACTTTCATATAAGCATTTTTGAACTGTAATTTGCTTGGGAACTTTGAAGAACTTTCAACTGCTAAAGAAGTACAGGTCTTATTACATTTGAGGTCCTTTACTATGCAGTCTTAACCTATAATAATAATAGTCTCTAAACTATTTCCACTACTTCCTTATACATAATCTAAGAAATGAAAAAAAAATGGAAAACATTTTCTTCTCTGACATTCCATGTGCATTCCTACCTCCACACCATTTTTTTTTCTGCCTAAAACTCCTTTCTCCTTTGCTGTCTAATAAAGTGCTTCTCTATCTCTATCTCAAATGCTTCATCATGCAAGGAACAATTAACACAAGGCTAAAAAGATGGGTCCTTTTTTTCTTCTTAATTTCTACCTATGTGCATACCCATGTAATAACTTATGGAGTAGCATTTTATAGGTAGAAATGAAGCAGCAAATTATTTTTAAAATCTCTCAATTTTTCTCCACCTCTCCTTTGGAATTGCATAACAATTTGTACTTATTTTATGTTTTGATGCCATTTCATGTTTTTTGATTATTAATATGTCTTTTCTTATTGATTATTAGTGCCCAAAGTTAAGGGGTTTGTCTTTATTTTTGTGTTCTGCCCCAAAGCAAGAGAGTATAGATACTGAAATAAGAATGAATTAAAACACATTACTAAAGGGAAGATATTTGTAATTAGGGTAACCCATTTACTCCATAGGTTTGATGTGAAGGGTAGAGAGGCTATGTCATGAACAAATGGAGCAAGATGTCATGAACAGATGGAACAAGGCACAGACATGCATTTCAGTTATACTGGTGTCATGGTTTGGACCTGAAATATCCCCCCAAAAGTCAATGTGTTCAAAGAATGTTCCCCAATGCTGCAGGTACAGAGGTGCAGCTTTTAGGCAATGATTGTATCACGAGGGTTCTGACCTCTCAATGCATTAACCCATTTGTTGAATTAATCCAATAGCTGAATGGACTACGAGGAGGTGGAAACCTAGTTGGAAGAAGTAGGTTACTGGGGGCATATCCTGGAAGGGTTTATGTTCTCCTTGGCCCCTTCCTTTCTCTTTCTGCTTCCCAGCTGCCATGAGCTGAGCAGCTTTCCTCTGCACACTTTTCTGCCATGATGTTTCTGCCTTGGAGTTGGCCTACTGTGGACTGAATCATCAGAAACTTTGAGCCAAAATAAACATCATTTCCTTTTCTAGGTTGTTCTTGTCAAATATTTTGGTCACAGTGACAAAAAGTGAACACAACTGAAAACAGATTTATTTAAATTATTCAGAATGCTGCAAATTCTGGTGGCTCATTCTGCATTTCAGTAATTTTATCTCTGTTGTTGTATACAGTTTTCCCCTGGTATCCACAGGGAATTGTTTCTAGAACCTCTGTGGATATAAAAATCTGTAGATACTCAAGTCCCTTATATAAAATGGCATGGTATTTGGCATAATGTTTGCATATGACCTGTACACATCCTCCTGCATACTTTAAATCATCTCTTCATTACTTATAATACTTACTGCAACATAAATATTTTGTAGGTAGTTGTTATGCTATATCAGTTAGGGAATAATGACAGGAAAAGTGTAAGCCTTGAGTACAGGCACAATTTTGTTTTCTGAGTGTTTCTAATCCATGGAGGGACAGTTGCGCCAAAAATTATTAGGATCTATGTAAAACTTTCCAAGCAGTTGATAACATCAGAATCCTGGACTTACATGTCTAAAAGGTCATGGAAATTTAGACCTTATTCTTGTCTTTTCTTGACTGAACAAACCTTGTGGTATTATGGTATTTACTCCCAGCATTACCCTATGCTATAGGCCACCTTTCTTCTCTTTTCCTAGGAGAAGTACTAGACCTTCCACCCAGCCCCACCTTCATATTTTCCCATGAAGGTCAGAGCTTAGCAGAATCTCAGGCTGAGGCTCCAGGGTATTGTGTATTTGGGATTTGGAGCTCCTCATTAATTTTTTTTAGCTACATTATAAGTTGGCCTGGGATTTTAAGCTAAATTTTACAATGTTATTTCAATGGGAAGAGGAATTCTAAAATCTAAACAATGATTTGGAACTTATGTTTTGCAGCATAAATAATATGTTTTAACTTGTGATTTTTTTAAAGGCAAAATATTTCTAAATTTATTGTATCTATGCCCTATTCTTTAAAATATGGAAGCAAGGGAGAAGATGGGACATAGGAGGGACTCCAGACAAAGGAGAAACCTTAGATGAGTGAAGAAGGTGACCTAATTGAGGGAGATGGGAAGGGGGAAGAGGGAAACACCTCAATGGACATGATGTACATACACAAACTTATCAAAGTCAGTCACTGTGCTGAGTATGGGAAGGAGGGGAGGGGGAAAGAATATGGTGGGAACTGGGGGAGGGCTCAATGAGTGCTGTGTGCATGTATGCCTCTACCATCCTGAACTTCATCAAGATGTATGATTACAATGCACTAATTAAAATAAATAAAACTAAAATGTCCTTGGTTGTAGTCAGTGAATTATTTAGAAAGATGATAGTGTTTCCAACTTTTAATAATGTATCTGATATACTTCCCATATAAATGAATATTTTTAGATTTAAAATGAATTTATCTCTCTTATAATTATTGGATTTATAATACTAAAATAATTGGATGTTTGAATTTTAAAAATAGTCCAGTATGGACTATTCATCAAGGAAGATAATGTTTTATCTTTTGATTATTTACTTGGAGATGTACCTAAGAAAATAATTTAATAGACACAGAAGCTTTATACATGAAGATATGCATTTAATACTATGTAAGATGCAGAAAAAGCATTTGACAAAATCCAATACACATTCATATTGAAAATACAATATTAGGGATTGAAGGAGTTTATCTCAACATTATGAAGGCAATATAGGATAAAACCAAAGCCAATGTCATACTAAATGGGGAAAAATGAAAATATTCTCTTTAAAATCAAGAACATGATAAGGATGCCCACTATCATCACTCCTATTCAACATAATACTTGAAATTCTATCCAGAGCAATAAGGCAAGAGAGGGAAAGTAAAATTGAAATCATCTCTGTTTAATGGATGGCATTGTCCTATACTTAGAAGATCCAAGAAAACCCAACCAGAAACATTCTAGAGCTTATAAACAAGTTCAGCAAAGTAGCTGGATACAAAATCAACTTATAAAATTCAATAACTTTTCTATACACCATCCATGAATCCACTGAAAAGTCTTTAAACAATTCTATTCATAATAGCCTCAAAAATACTTAGGAATAAATCTAACCAAGGAAGTAAAATACCTCTACAATGAGATTTATAGACCACTAAAAGAAAGAGATTGAAAAAGACCATAGAAGATGGAAAGACCTCCCATGTTTTTGAATAGGCAGAATAAATATTGTCAAAATAGTCATACTACCAAAAGCAATCTATAGATTCAATACAATACCTATCAGAATACCAATGTCATTCTTCACAGACCTGGAAAAAATAGTCCTAAAATTCATATGGAAAAACAAAAGACCCAGAATAGCCAAAGCAATTCTGAGCAATAAGAACCCCACTGGAGGCATCACAATACCTGATTTCAAATTATACTACAGAGCTATAGTAACAAAAACAGCATGGTATTGACAAAAAAACAAACACATGGACCTAGGGAATAGAATAGAAGATACAGAAACAAATCCTCACACTTATGGATGGATAGTTTTTGACAAAGGAAACAATAGTATATGCTGGAGAAAAGACAGCCTTTTCAACAAATGCTGTTGGAAAAACTGAATGAATATCTATTTATAGAAGAATGAAATTAGACCCCAGTCTCTCACTCTCTCACCCTGCACAGGAGTCAACCCGAGGTGGAGCAAAGACCTAGATATTAGACCAGAGACTTTGTGAAATTACTAGAAGAGGGCATGGGACCAACTCTCCAACATATAAGTAGAGACTTCCTCAATAAGACCCCCAAAGTTCAGGAAATAAAACCGAGAGTCAATAAATGGGATGGTATCCGATTTAAAAAAAAACTTTTACACAGAAAAGTAAGTAATCAGGAATTTGAAGAGAGCCTATAGAATGGGAGAAAATCTTTGCCAGCTTAAAAATGTAACACCAAAAAAAAAAACCCATCAACAATGGGCAAATGAACTGAATAGACACTTCTCAAAAGAAGAAATACAAATGGCCAATAAATATATAAAAAAAGTTCAACATCATTAGCAATCAGGGAAATACAAATCAAAACTACACTGAGATTCCATCTAACTTCAATTAGAATGCCAATCAAGAATACAAACAATAATAAATGTTATTGAGGATGTGGGGAAATAGCAACTCTTATACACTGTTGCTGGGATTGTAAATTAGTGCAACCACTATGGAAATCAGTATGGAGGTTCCTCAAAAGACTAAGAATGGACCCACCATACAACCCAACTATACTACTCTTCAGTATCTTTCCAAAAGAACTAAAATCAGGATAATCCATGTTTCCAGCGACACAATTCACAACAGTTAAATTTTTGGCCCACTTAGGTGTCTGTCAGCAGATGAACAGATAAACAAAAGTGTGGTGTATACACACACAATCGAATTTTACTCAGCCCTAAAAAAGAACAGTTATGTCAGGAAAATGGATGGATCTAGAGAATATTATGGTAAGGGAGATCAGCCAGTCCCAGAAAGTCAAGGGTCCTATGTTTTCTTCCCTTATGCGGAAGCTAGACAGAAAATAGGAAACAAAAGATAATTTTAGATAAATGAGGAGAGAGACTAGTAGAATAATGGAAGGGGATTGGGTGAAGGAGGTTTGGAGGGGATAAAGGAGGCTTCTGTTTTTATATGAAAGTATCACTACCAATCTCACTAATATGTATGGGGAGAGGTGAGTGGGATCTGGAGGGAAATGCAGCAAGTGCTCTGTGCATGCATGTCTATATCACTTTGAACCTCACTGTGATGCATAATTACAGTGCACCAATAAAAGTATATAAAATTTTAAAAAACAAAGAACCACCTAAAATTTCATTAATACAGAATAAATTTATGAATAATGGCAAAAGGATAATGACGATGTAGACATACAATTGGTTTAGTATAATAAAATATCAATAATAAACATTAGGTATACTGTGTTTGCAAAATGCACATGTATCTAAATGACTAGGAAGTAGAATGCAAATAGCAAATTAGAGGTAAGGGTACCTGGGGGTATAATTCAGTGGTGGAATGGTTCCTGGCATATTTAGGCCCTGGTTTTGATCCTCAGTACTCAAGAAGAAAAAGAGCTAAGAGAATTAAGAATAATGGCTCTATTGTTTTATCAAAATGTGTCTTAAAAATAATTCTATTTAATTTAAACAATGCAGGTAGATTTAAAGCAGTGCATTAAGACAAACTAAAAACTATAGTTTTTTCCCCTCTGCACTTCTTATAATAAAAAGTGTTATCCTTAAAAAGTGATTCACAGTTACTGTGTTTCCATTTCCAATCATTGCTACACATTGCGAATTTTCAAAACTCCCATCCAAAAAGACATGGGAATTAAAAAGTAACTAGAATCTTAGAAATATAATTGGCATCTCTCATTGTGCCTAATTATTTACAATATGCAACGTGATCATAATTTTTCAGACTCTTGGCTTTTCTTTTTTTCTTGTCTTGAATATGGTTCAAGATGAGTGTCAGACTGAATGCTGACTCCTTGCACAGAACAGAGTTGTTTTGATCTTATGTACCCTGACTATTCACTGCTCTTTTAAATTAATGGTGCAAGAACAAACTCATTCTATGAGAATGAGATCATCTGTTATCAAAACTCTGTTATTAGGTGGAGACAGAGACCTCATGGCCGGACTGATCACAGAGGCATCTGTGCAAAGGGCCACACAACCCAGTTGTGTGAGGGTTCAGGGTGTGTGTCTGTGTGTGGGAGGCAGGGGAGGTTAGTTGTCTGTAAACCTTTTTTATAGGTTTATGGGATTTGGTTTGCATACATTTGCTTTTGATTTAAAAGTCTTTTCACTGTAAGAATCCTTTTTTAGATTAATTGACATAGATCATTCTTTCAGAAACTGATAGCATCCAGAAAAAAATCCTAGTACATTAGTGATTCAATACCAGATCATGTGTATTGTGAAAGTATGATTTCTCATCTTGGTCTGATTATGAAAGACTAGTATCCCATCTTGCTTTAATACTTTTTGGGGGTATTTGTACTTTGTTAAGTTGTTTTCAGATGTAACGCATTCGTCAATGGAATATTATGATTTTTCTAAAAATGTTAATTTTTAAAGCCTCGTTAAATAAAGGATGAGTTGAACCATAGCTTCAACTACAGTAATGACAGGCAAACAGAGAAAAAGAGGAGTAAGTCTTTGAGGACTGCAAGGAACTGCAAGTACCGTAACAGTAACTACATAAACTGGAAAATCCCCTCATTCTAACTGAACAAATTGAGTCCACTTTCATAGTAGGAAGTATTTCCGAACCAGTATGAAAACCAGTGTAAGAAATAGATTCTAATTAGTACAGATATAGAATAAACTTCTGAGACTGAACACTTAATTTGGTTTGAAGATAAGTTACTAGGTATTTATAGAAAATATTAACTCCTCCATAATTGTGCACCACCAAAACCTATGCCCAGTGATCAGTGCTAAAAACATTTCCCCTCTTCTTTATCATCAAGAGAATTATGTAGCCAGGTGTGGTGGTGCACGCTTGTAATCCCAGTACTTGGGAGGTGGAGACCAGAGGATCCGGGTTCGTGGCCAGCCTCAGCTACTTGGTGAGGCCCTGTGCAACTTCGTGAGAACTGGTTTCAAAATGAAGTATAAAAAATAGGGCCGAGGGTGTAGCTCGGAGGTAAAACACCCCTGGGTTCAATCCCCGGTACCGCAAAAAAAAAAAAAAAGAGAATTATGTAACCAACATTTATTCATCAGATTGTTCAAAAGCCATTTATTTCTATAAAGGGTAAGCTCTTCACCAGCTTCCCACTGAATTTCTTTCCTTTCCCTCCTTGAACTTTTTAGGAAACTTTTGAATTAAATATCTAATGGTGACTCATTTTCATGATCAGCAATTATAGCTGATATAAAACCCAATTTTCTTTGAAGAAAACAAAAGTCCTGCATTTTGAGAGTGAATCAAACTTGATCAAAATGATAGTACTGATACTTTACTCTGTGTTTTGTTTTAGGTGTATAAAATATTTTTATTGCCTTTATCATATTCTTAGACCCTCCTGTGTAAACCCCCCCACACACACACACACATCAAAGGCAAGGGAGTTATTTTTCCTGTGCTACAAATGAGGAGACTGACTTTAGGAGTGGTTACGTAACAGCAATATAGAGTAAAAACAGAATGTAGCTCTTCTGACTTCTAGTCCCTGGTCACCGTTCTTTCCTTTATGTTAGAGGTCAATGCCTGAAGGACCCACCAGTATCAAGCCATGCCTATGAAGCATCACACACCCTTACATGCTTCTTCTTGTCTGATAAAATTTACTTCATCTGGAAAATGAGGAGTCAGGGTATATTTTTTAAGCCTAATTTTAATTTAGTAATTATACTCAACAAAATTTCTTCCATCATGGTTCAATTAAAATATTATCAGAATGATGTTTTACATCAGTGGTTCTTAAAATATAATTTGGTCTTGGAACCAATATTACATTACCACCTGGGAATTTGGAAGAAATGCACATTTTTTTTTTGCCCCATCCCATATATACTGAATCAGAAACTCTGGGGTAGAGTCCATCAATCTGTTTTCATAAGACCTCTAGGGAATTCTGACACAAGCTAGAGTTGGAGAATCACTGTTTTAAACTCTTAATCACCACAAATGAAATTCAGATTGATTATAGTTTAATTTTTTTCCCAAGATACCTAAGGAGCTCATTGAGCATTTATACTACATTTCTTATTTATGCCTGCATCTCTACAAAGTGCAGTGGTTCAGTATGTGAGCTCTGAGGACCAATTGAGAGTTGGAATACTGGTTTATTACTTACAAGTTACATGGGATTGGAAAAGGTACTTCTGTGTGAAATGAGGTCATGTTAGTTCCAACCCCCTAATATTATTGTGCCAATTAAATATGAGAATCCATATAATGTTTTTAGCAGAGCTTAGCCCAATAAAAAGCACTCATGAAATGTTAGCTATAATTATTATCATTATTCAGCACAGTGATTCACACAGTGAATAAGTAAATATTGCTTAGGAAAACTATATTTTAAGTTTCAACCAGGGACCTTGAAAATGAATATTTCGGGAAACAACCGATTTAGAAGACTTTCCAGGCGTAGCAGGTAATGTCCATGGCTCATTAGCAGGCTTTTTTCCTTCCTAAATGTTGTTTGCAATTTCATCTTAAAAAATAATTTATTCATAACTGAAAGTAGCCATAAAAAGGATATTTATGCCCCCAAATCATTTGAAAACAGTTTTTTCCTCAAAATTTTTCAGTTTTGGAAGGGAAGAAAATAGCCAGGCATGGTGGTGCACGCTTGTAATCCCAGTACTTGGGAGGCTGAGACTGGAGGATCCAGCCTCAGCTACTTAGTGAGGTCTGTGCAACTTAGTGAGACCCTGTTTCAAAATAAAGAATAAAAAATAGGGCTGGAGGTGTAGCCTGGAAGTAGAATGCCCGTGGGTTCAATCCCCAGTACTGCCAAAAAAAAAAAAAGAAAGGAAAGAAAATAATTGCATAAGTGTCAGTCATCTTCTGTAACCGTTTGCATCTACTCTTACTAATTTATGAGATTATCACTGTCCTTCCTAAAAAGAATCTCACCAAATGAACTTAATATACAACTTGTAATATATTCTCCTTCCTTCCTTCAATGAATAATCATTTATAGAAAAAGATTCTATCACTGAGTTGTTTCTTGTTTGTGATCAACACAAAAAGTCAATGGAAGGACCTGTCAGTGGTGAATGGTGCTTTTACACTGATGGTTCCTTACTTAAACATCAGTGTTCACATACTTCAGTAGCCAAGGCGTGCCCAGTTACTCCTCAAGACGTCTTCCTCCTCTCATAGGTTCACCTGAGTGCAGTGCAGTGACAGCAGTGCCACCTATCACAGGAAGAGCTTCCCTCTTCCCTCCCGCTGCCCCACTTCCCTCTTCACTGCAGCCCAGAACCCGCAGCTCTTTGTTCCTTCATCATAGTCTCTTCTAGGCTCTGGCAAGAAAAAAAAAAAAAAAAACAAATGTTCTGCTGGGAGGAAATATTTATTTGCCACTGCAATTATTTTAAAAGCAGAACAACAAGAAGGGGGGAGGTTAAGAATGAGGCGGTGAAAAACATTCTTTTCCTTGATGGTATTCTCAGCCAAAAGGGTTTATGCAAGCCGGAAAGATGTGGGAGTCAATATGGTAATGCCATTCATTAATCATGAAAACCATATTAAGAAAAGGGCTTCCCCTCACCCTCAACGTAATACACGAGGTCACCAGCTCCATCATTGGTTTCAGAGATTGCTCTTCCTTGTTCAGAATTATGAAACAGATGATGTATTAGAATTTTTGTACTTTGACTTTCCCTTCAGGAAAAGGAATAAAATATGTTTGAGAAGAAGACAGAAATGATTTACTATAACCTTGTAGTAGTGGGTGCATTTAGTGGACTGTAAGTTGGAAACATTTTATGTGCCTTTTTCTCTAATGTTCATAATTTGGGGTTTTGAGGAGGAGGAATTTCCATTTACAGTCTAATAGTATAAAACATGTTCTTTCTAGCTTAAAGTCATTTTCAATTTATTATACATCATAGGAACTACATCCCAGTATTTTTAGGGTGTAGCATTTTTGCCTGTTTAAAAACAATACAAAATTGTTTTCCAGAAAGTTTCTTCAAGCTTCATTTACAGAAGTGGGCTCTTATCAGCAGTTTTGATATACAAGCTCAGAAGCAATACTTGTCTTTGCCTGGAAGTTGGAGCTGAGGTCAGAAATATCCACGAGTGACATATTCTATAGAACATAGCAGCATATTCAATGGAAAAGAGTAAAAATCTACCGAACTAGTGTTTTTCATTTCTCTTAGACTGTTTCGTGTTTCCCCACTAAGGTCTAACCTTTGCCATCCCTGCACCCCTAGTTCTGAGAAGACATATTCTGCCCCTGCTTTTGCTTCTTCTCTGCCACTGCCCCTCCCCCCTTGCATCTTATGGCTCCTTTAAAGTGTGTAGTTCAAAGAAAAGCCCCAGTGAAAAGGGCTGTGTCTTTTTAGGTCCAGTGAAACATGTCCTGCAGCCCATGGGCTTTGTGTGAGGCTTTTTGTGATCTCATCTTGCAGAGTCAGAAATGAAAAGAGATCCTTCTGTTCTGTGTTTGCTGGTATAATCATCATGCTGTGTGACGAAAACCCGACGGGAATCCAGCCGTTACATGACCCTCTGAAAAGGATGCTTTAAAAAAAGTCTTGTTAATGTTGGCAACGCAGTCTCATTTTCCTTGATGAAAATAGTCCTGAAATGCGGTGGTATTTACAGAATGTAGATATAGAATGTTATTTTTCTCTTAATTTATTAAAAGCAACAACGTTGATTAGCTAGTGGAATCACATTGCAGAGTTAGTGAATAGAACAGTTAATGAAAACTATTCTCTCTCTCTCTCTCTCTCTCTCTCTCTCTCTCTCTCTCTCTCTCTCCCTCTTTCCCCGCAAGCTGCTCCTTTAGTATACTTGTGACTAAGTAGGAAAATATGTGCCACCACCACCAAACCCCTCCCCATTTAATAATCATCTTAATTCACAGCTTGTGGAATTTGGCACGTTTTCATGTTAGCATTTTTTGTTTAGTCCTCAGGCCATTTTTAATGAGATGTGAAGAAATATTACATCAAAAAAGTTAACTGCATTTTTATAATTCAGTACTATATTGGCGTCTTGTGGCAATTAAAGCTTTACAATAGGACAACTAAGGATCTTTAGGTCTTTTGAATAAAATAATAAGTCTGAAGCATACATCATTGGTATTTCAGGGAAAAAAGCATATATAAATACAGGTATGGCACACAATTCTTAGAGTAGATGGAGAAGAACTTAGTATCGTAACATGGGTGGTCAATAACACCCATTTTTAAAATTGTTTTAAAATTGGTTATTTTAAAACAACTACATCTCTATAGCAAATAATAGGTTTTAATCCTTGTGAAAGATGTTAGTGCTGAACTTTTTCAACAGAGGCTGTATTGCCATCATAGATGTGACTAGGTAGAATGTCCTAGAATATTAGTGATATCTCTTCTGATTTAACTAACAAAGAAACTCAATTATATGTAATTCTTAGATGCCATTACATAGAAACTGAAAATTTGTTATTTTTAATGAAAGGAAATTTTATAAACTGTTGGCTTGATGACCTTAATTGGCTTTCTGTTCTCTACTAAACCAGAATGTTTTTAACCAGGATGTTTTTTGCCTCTTTTGTGAAGGAAGTCTGGGTTAAGCATAGTTGACATTCTGCTGACTGAGATAATGAACCACCTCATTCCAAGGAAGTTTCTCTAGGAAATGATTTCCTTTCCTTATAAATCTTACTGTGGTGCTTGGATGTTGTATGGACATGAAACATTATTACTATTTACCAAGCCAAGAATGATAACTTTTGCAGCAGAGATAAAAGAACTGTATGTTTGTTTCATATACATCTATTTTATCTGTGGGTTTTAAACTGGTGAGAATTTCCTTGAACTTCTGTTCTCCCAGAGAAATAAGAAAAGGGCCATGATATGGGCTGAAGGTTCATGGTAGGTGTAGCAGTCCAGAAGACATTCTTAAACCCTCACAGGAAGGGTTTCTGTCCAGAGGCTTAGAAACTCAAGCATATGGCAGGGTCAGTATGCTGTCCAGATAGCATTCTAGCTTAGCTACACCAGATAACTGAGCAAAAATGTAGCCAGACACTTTCCTTACTGACTGAGACGCACTTGAGCCGTTACAGAGTGGAGGTGGCATCCACTGTCCAGAGAAAGAGTATGATCTTGTCTTGTGCCTCAAATTTCAGGGCAGAGAATATATGATGCAAGACTTGACTGAGGCAACATTAAATTATTCTCTTCCTCAAATTTATTAGTCAATATTTCAATAATCAAACCCACCCAGGGAACCACTTTGGGCAGGATGGAAGACCGAAGTGATCAGAAAAACAGCATTGTGTGCTGACCCGTTTGTTTTAATTTATCACAAAGCCTATTTGTTAATTTTCAGGGCTCTTTCCCCTCGGAACCATTTTATAGTCCCTAGGTGTTTGCATATGTCATTAGAGTCATGATATCTGGCTGCCCTTGGCCGTCAGCTAGTCTGTCTTCTTTGTTTTAGTATGCGGTGTGCTGAAGAGTGGGTGTTGGAGTCAGGCAGACTGGAGGTGTAATCTCACCTCCATCACTTTAAAGCTGTATGCTCCGGGAATTTGGAAGCATTGCTAATGTTCTCATCCTTTGAGGATGGGGCCAATAATACTTAAGTCACACTGGGATGAGGCTGAAACAATACACTTGATGTCTCTGGTGAGTTGCAGCTTATTATTGTTGAGAGAGGAGGAAATTAAGTCACAAAGAAGTTATTTGATATGTCCTTCATCACACTGGGACTTAGTGTCAGTGACGGACTTCAATCCAGGTCTCTGTCTTAGTCCTCTGTCCTGTCCACTCTGTCATTCCTCTTAATTCAAATAGATTTGGTGAATAAAATCTTTTACAAGGGATGGTCCTTGGGTAAACAAATGGTTTTTGCTGAAGGAGACCTGGTTTCAATGATATCAGGTTATTGAATGGGGGAGAAAGTGAGTTCTCCAATAACTTGCGTTGAATAGGTTTGTTGCTCTGCTCTGTGAAAGTTTCTGGATGTTTCCAAGGTGAGCCCTAAGGTATTACTGTTCATCCCGAAATTCTATAAATATGGTCCTTAAAGGAAATATAAAACTCCAAGATAAAAGATGGAAGAAATAATTCAGGGGGAAACTAGAAAGAATACTAACATTTCATGTAAGGAAGAAAATGATAGAGAAAAGGGAAGGAAAAGCAAAACTATTCCATATTGCCAGATACAGTAGATATATATTACACTCATTAATGGGTGTGGGGGTCCAGACTATTTATACCACCCTATACCCCATAAAACAATAAAACAGATTTGCAAACACTGGCAGGTTGTTGAGTCCTATTACCTAAGTCTCCAGAAATAAGAGAAGCCCAACTGTTTGTAGAACCAGAGCTAGGAGTAATGAGGAAAAGTTACCAGGAAGTATGTCTTGGCCCAGAATAAGGAAGAACTTCCTAACAATAAGAGCTGCCACCAGTGGAATGTCCTATTCCCCAAAGCAACAAGCTTCCTCTCACTGGAGCTTTGGGTAGCAGCTAGAAAATTGTGTGGCCAGGGTGCCATCAAGGGTTCCAGCTGTAGGTCATAGTTTGACTCAGAGGAATCTGCTGGTCCCTTGCCAAGATTCTGTGATTCTATGACTGTTTTGGTTACACCTTATTTCTCTTTCATTTCAAAGTCCTACTGTTTTTCATAAATATCCTTTAATACACACTGTATTAAATACACACAGCAGTACTTGGGCTGCTTATGAAATAAAATTAGCTGTGACAATCTTTAAAAAATTAGTTCAGTAAAATTCAAATTGATGTATGTTAGAGGAAAATAACCAAAGTATGAGATTCTTCTGAAAGTCATATTGTATAAAGCCATAGGAGTGATCATAAATAAATCTCAGTAGAATGAATAAATGATTGGCACTGGATACAAACACATCTAAGAAAGTGTTGATTGATCTTTTGCATTTAGTAATATCCCAGCAGAGGAAAGAATGTATAGAGAGTGAAGTAGTAAGAAGGTGAAATTCATATATAAAGACATCCATGCAGCTATTCTCCTTTAGTAAAGCTGGTTGGAGGGTAGTATTGAGAGAAAAAACAAAAACAAAAACAAAAAAACAACAGTCAGAAAAAAAGTGCCAACTAATGGAGAAACTTGAATTTCAAGATTTTATGTTTGGCTATTTGGGAGACACCTGATTTTCTTTACTTAAAAGTAAAAAAAAATAAATAAAAATAAATAAATAAATAAATAAAGTAGAGATGGGCATGATATGAGGTTTGTTATACAAGTATTAGTTTGGTGGTGGTGGGTAAGAAGGTTAGTAAAGCGAAGGATCAGGAATATAAAAACATCTGGGTGAGCTACCATATACAAATTTAGGCAGATTCTAAAGTACTATGTACTGTGATAGGTATTATGTTTATATATATATACACACACACACACACACACACACACATACACACATATATGGGTATATATGTGAATAATATATAAATATACATAAAATACATACACATATTATATACACAATATATATGTATAATATATACATATATACGGGCATATATGTGTACATATAATTATGTGCACACACAACACATACAAGGCATATTTATTATCATTTACGACAACCTTTTTAGAGTGGTGGTATTATTGTCACAATACAGGTGAGCAAACTGAGTTTGTGTGAGATCATTGAAGTGCCTGTCTCGGTCAATATTCTTACTGTTGTGATTCAAAACAACTGACCACACAACTTAGAGGAAGGAAGATTCCCTCCTCATAGTGTTTTGGAGATTCCAGGGTTCATTCTATGTCAGGCCTGGTCTGCTGAGCTCAGGGCATGGCAGCTGGAAGCAGAGAGAGGGAGAGCACAAGGGCTCTGCTCCTCACATCACACAGGCTGGGGGCAAAGAGAGCAAACAAGGGGAGGAGAGAACCTTATATAACCCCCAAGGCCACACCCCAAGGGATCCATCCTTAGCAACCAGGCCTCCTCTTCCAACATTGATACCTTGTTTCTGTGAGGGCTAGGAGGGGGACATTCTAAATCCAAACCATTCCAGTGCCCAAGCTCAGATGGATATAAGAACTGGTCTGAGAAATGGCCCTGGAGCAGTCTATTTTCAAATCTGATATTCTCCATCCTTGTGTGGTGCAGCTTCTTCTAGGATATGGTGGTAGGAAGACTGCTGATGGACTTCACTGTCCAGATGTGCCATGTGAGAGCTAAAAGGTAGAGGGATTCAGTCCAGCCTGGGCAGGCGGTGCCAGGTGCGCATCTGTCAGCATAATGTCCCTTCCACCACAGGGTACCTCAACAGGTGCTTTTCTTTTTAAATAAATTGCAGAGAGCACAACATCCAGTTTTCATCACTAAAATTTTATGACATTAGCATTCTCTAAGGTAATATGCTGGCATTTTAATTATAATATTCTGTGTCAAGAATTTCATATAATCTGGCACTCTCACAACTTTGGAATTGTATGTTACCAAAAAGGCCCACCACTCTTGGGGTGGACAAAGAGTTTTCACCTACTGGAAGTAGTTAAATGGTGTCAGAGTTTAAGAAGAATTTTATATTCTTTTTTTTTGAAGTTATAATTAAAACAAAATAGATTGCGATTAGTTTTTAATCTTTTTTTCAGAATTCATAAATCATTTTATTTTTAATTTTAATATGTTTTTATTGGTGCATTGTAGTCTGACATCACAATGAGTATCAGTTTGGTGTTAACATACATGCACACAGCTCTTGGTGTCCCTCCCCCCCGCCTTTCCCCCACATGTAGCACTGAGAACGATGTTGTTATAATCTCATATGTAGTTTTTAATCTTATATGTACTGTTTCAGTGAATTCTGCAATGTGACCCAAAACAAACCAGAAAAATGGCAACCTGGCATGTTAGGGGAACCCACCATTTTTTTCTGACGGTATCACCCTGTGAATGGAGCTCCAGCCTCTTTATTCCTGGGGGAACTAAATGATTGGTCATTTGTGGAGAGTACAGCTAGGCATGTCCAGTTTGACTCTGCCCTCTTTTGTGGGGGCAGCTGCCTATACATTTCTACTGGTTCATTCCAGAAGTGGGTAGGTAGGTGCATTGGTGGGGGGTGGGGAATGCAACTGTTGATTGCAGGCAGGGTACTTCAGTAGGCCTGGTTCTGGGGCTCAGTTACTAAGTCCAGCGCTATCAGAAACCACAATGAGATTTTAACCTCCATACTTTTTATTTCTCAATCTATCCCAATTCTGATAAGAAAGAGTGGGCCACCACAGAGACCCCCTATAGACATATACAAACTGAACACTATTAGTGAATAGTTAATATCTGATTGTTTTATACACATGTCTGACACTATATTTCTTTTATTGAAAATGAACAAATGTTCTGACAGTAAATATTTTTATTACCTGGATATTTTAATATTGAAATAAAGAATCAATCTTTGAATGTAATTTAAAAGTTGTTTCTTGACCTATATTGAGAATATTAAATTTTCTTTGGTTTAGTTCAATGATTTCTTTAATGAAGCCTCTAAATAAGGATATTTATTATGTGGTCCCTTAATTTTAACAACTTTAAACAAATATTAATATTTAAATAGCTAATAATTTACACTGATATATCATCAAATTTATTTTAGACATAAAATTTTGAATATGTCCAAGTAAAATTTCTTTGATATCATTTTAATATATTAACAAAAATTTTACCAAGATAGTTGCCATTTTATAATCATAATGTAGTTAACATCATAATAATTTTGTAATTCCATAAGAATCTAAAAGAAGAGCCGGGCGTGGTGGCGCACGCTTGTAATCCCAGTACTTTGGGAGGCGGAGACTGGAGGATCCGGGTTCGTGGCCAACCTCAGCGGGCATGCGTGTGCATGTGCACGTGATCTATCTCTCTCTCTCTCCCTCTCTCTCTCTCGCTCTCTCTCTCTCTCTCTCTCTCTCTACCTAGTGAGGCCCTCTGC